>JAAMPD010000848.1:101374-146646 GCA_025266255.1 Trissolcus basalis
TTAAAATGAAAACGTAGAGTTATACCTACTCCACTCTTAGTCAATTGGAACAGAAACAGGAACAAATTATTAATCACAGTCATTGGCATGAGGAGAGCAAATTAAATCTCTCTACAGCCACAACACAAAAAAAAAAAAAATAAGCGAAAAACGCTGGGTTTGAAAGATATTTCTCAAATTTCAAATGTTTTGAACACAGCATTCCAAAATTACACGTCTTACAAAATTTTTAGAAATATAATATAGATCTTTATTCTGTTTTTTCTAATTAATTTTAGTACATATGTATTCTAAAAAAATTATCATAAAATATAAACAAAATGTTTTTTTTTTTTTTTGTCAAACGATTGCCCGGGAAACTGACTGCCACGATATGTTGCATACTGACGAACAAGTCAAGAATACTGTCAACTTTCAACGCAACGGAATTTTTTCACTCTAACATGAGTGTAAAATTAACAGTTTTGTTTTAAAAATGTTTTATTTCTCAAATATAAACATAGTATCTGAAAACAAAACATTTTGACAAAGTGGAACTTTACAGAATATAAAAGACATATAAAAGACAAGAAAGTGTAGTTTTGTGGAAGATGTGGTGTAGTAATTTTGTAGTGTTATCCAACTACGTGAACAAAAGTCATATAATGTTACAATAATAAGCTGTTATGTTCTTAATATCTTAATAATCGAGATGAAGTTCATCGTTTATTAATACTATAAATACATTTTTAAGTAAAACTTTCTGATATTTGGTGTTTTCTTACTGTTGTTTTATTGTAATGACGGTAAGTATGACATCAGAGATAAATTTTCATTATTATAATGTAATGTTGTTATTCTCAAAATTAACAGCACACTATGTACGTTTGAGAAGATCATTTGACTATAACTATGCTTTAAAATAAGGTAATTTTTTAAAGCGCTACTATACGTAGGTTGTGAAATAATTTATTACCAACGCAATCATTCAAGATCGTACAAGTGTTTTTTGTTCGGCATATAATCGGTTTATACTTATAAGTTTTCTAATTATAGTATAACAATTAAGTGATAGTGTCAGAAAATTTTCATTATATCGATGTGTTTGAGCTATTCCACATGCAAACGTTAAAATGATCAAGCAGATATCAACTGCAGATTATACGATTTATGATAGTGATTTGGAACATTTACATTTATTCGACAAACAATTAAAAGTAGCAAAGTTTACATATCAATTAAGTGGCGCGTGGCCTTTTTTGTCAAAAAGTGTTAAAACTTTTACATTCACTATCCAGGTGATCTTTTCTATCATCTTTTATACAAAACAGGTAAATGTATATACAAATTCGTGCGTTATGTATGTGTAAATAATTTTCAACTAAATTCTTAAAATCTATCTAGTGGAAATATTTATATCAACATCGAAAAGATATAGACGAATTATGTTTAAATGCTGTATGGATAGTTGCCTCATCTTTTATTGTAACTTTAACTTTGCACAATATTGTATTTAACAAAAATGTATTTGTTGACAAATTAACCACTTTCATAACATCAGTTCCCATGTATGTCTATTCCAATGATATTTTTCCAAGGTTACGAATATACTACATGTAGTAGCGAAAGAATTGAAAAACAATGACAAATTATTTTACGAGAATAGCCCAGTAACTTTATCTAGTAAAGTAGGTGCAGGTAATTGATTATTGTTTGTTTTATTTTAAAGCGAATTATGTTCTCCAGATAAAAAAAAATAATCATCTGTTGTAATAATCAAACGTTTTTGCAAACATTTCAGTTATTCTCATTTGTATATTTATATGCTTATCTATAGGACCTATTTTATTAGGATTAACAAAATGTGATACGAACTCACTTGATCGATACAAATGCATGAGTAAATTTATGATAACGAAAACAACTTATTCTTATGGAGTCCATCAAATGATGGCAACTGTTGGACTCTTTTTAGCCCTTCTTCACGTATATAACTTTTTTGGTTTAATTTCATTGTTTTCCTTTGTTACACTGTCTGTCCATTCAGAGCTCCAGTAAGTCATTACTAGTTAAAATTTAAATTAAATTTTTCCAAAATTAGATGAAAAATAGCTAAGAAATTAAAACCACTTTACTGCTATTACTTCATTACAATGTTTATTAAACAATTATAATGTTGTCTTGCTTGTGAAAAACAAAAAGTTAATAACGTTTATTTAGTTCAATAAACATAATGTTGTTAAAAGAGAATAGGTTACATTCACTTAAACTTAGTAATCTTTGGTATTTTCAGATATAACCTCAGAAATATTGCAAATGAAAAAAATCAGACAGCAAAAACTACAAACAATGATTCCATGGTGATGAGTCAAATGAAGAAATGTTTCAAACGACATCAGTTTATAATAAGGTTTTATCATATTTTACTTCCTCAAACGAATTTTGAAAGCAAATTAATTTATAAATTACATTTCAATTAGAAATACTCGTGCGGCTAATGAGTGCTATTGGATGCCAATGTTTGTAGGCATGTCCATCAATATTATAGAGATTACGTCATGTCTTTATGTTGTGAGGAAGTTTTTACATATTTTGCTACCGTATAAACTGAAATAGATTCTTATTGAATACATGTTCACATTTCATAGATTAAATTATTCATCAACGAATTTCAAAAATTAATACTTATTTTACCCACAATTAGTATATCTTTTGTTGTGTTTTTCGCACTGTGTACAATTGGAGAAAAAGTAATAGACATCAACAATCAGCTAAAAAATGCCATGTAAATGCAATAATGTATGATGATATCAATTACGTGAATTTGACTTTTTATTGATTGATACAATAATTAGATACGAATCATCATGGGTAGACTTGTCAACAGAGCTATCAATACTACAGCAAATATTCCAAACTGGTTGCAATATTTCACTACAATTAACTGCAGTCGGAATTATTACTTTATCAATGAAGTTCTATGTTCAGGTTGGTATTACATTTTTTTATTATTATATTTTTATTCAAAAGATGATATTATGTATAACCATCATTTTCAGGTATTTCGTCTGGCTTGTACATATTTCTCTTATCTGTGGTCAACAAGAGAGTAGCAAAGATACATTTTATTATTCAAATCTGGACATACGAACACTGAACATCTCAGGTCATTTATAAAAACGATGTCTGCTATATTTTCTGTTAATTATAGTAAAAATTAACGTAAAAAATGAAAATAATACTAGAACAGAATGTTTATATTCGTTTTAAATGATGCTCGACTGTACATAACATATGACAATTATTGACATTTAATTACTGACCTTTTCTAATACTCAATTTTTTCAAATTTTAATCAACGTTCGGACCAGTTTAAGATTGATTGATAACAAAATTGCTCTTGAGGATTATCGAACAGACTTTTTAACGTACTTTTTTTACGTAGACGGTTTATTGATTATTTTATTAGACAATACAAAAAAAAAGACTTGAATAGACTGAATTTTTAACGTTATAATAAATTAATTAAAATATATTTTCGGTTAATCATCCATTACGTTTTATACGTCAGAATGATTTTGATATATTTTCATTCAAAACTTCTTGACAGAAACAGTATACATTTATCAAAATCAATGTACATTTTTCCGGGAGTAATAGAGCCATAGATCGTTAAAATAATAATGAACATCGTAAGCAAGTTTCAATTCCATGTGTAAGTGTACCGTTTGATGTTGTTTAATGAAGTGATATAGTTTTATCTAATAAATTATGTGCAATAATATAACATATTATTGTTTAAACTGTGAAGCATTTTCAAATGTAACTTTCTAACAGTTAGTGTTTTTTGTATAAGTGTTGTGATGTAATTAGCGCAAGTTGGTAAGCAAGATATTTTTATATATTTAAATTTGACATGTGAAAATGTGTTTTAATTTTAATGAAAATCTTCATATTCATAAACATATACAGTATAATTTTATTATTGATATTGTTATCTAACAATGAATTTAATAATCGCTGTGTATTTTATAATGTAAAATATTGTTTTCAGGCATAAAGTAAAAGTTGGCATAAGTATGAGCAGATAACAAGATTGTGCCAAAAACTAGTTTTAAAATCAATGTCAAGACTACATGCCAAATGCGGTTAATACGACAAGCAACGATACCTTCTCAAACGTCAAAATAAGTTTCGGTCATAGACACGGAAAGGCATAAATTTGTTTTGAGTAATGAGTAAAAATAGTATGTTGTTTTTGAATTGCGGGTCAAACTATAACGTAATTTGACGTCATGTTTGTTTGGTGACGGAATCTTGAAAAAAAAAACTCATTATATCAATTAAGTTACGTAATTCGCACGCGTTTTAGATACGATTTGATCTTGTTTTTGATTCTGCAAATGTTTTGCTGATTCAACGCCTTTTTTTGCTTTCAATCTAAATTGAAACGAAAAATATGTTACACTTTCAATTCAATAACAAAATATATATGAATCAAGTGTATTCGAGTGGAAAATAAAAAAATTTCAATCAGATTTCATGTCATTACTTAAAAAATATCCAACTAATTAACGAAGAAGCACGAATTGTAAATATTATTAAAATTTTTGACAGTTATAAGTGTGTTTACTGCAATTTCTTATTTATGAAAATGCAACGTATATTTAGCCTTGAATGCACGAACCTTGAATCAAGTGATACCTTCCGTCTATTCTCCTCACATGTTCGTACATACGCATGAGCTTTTTTAACAATCATGAAACAGAACTTCAATAAAACCTGCACTTATTATATTATGAACTCAATCAAGTCCAATAATTTCCCTTTGAAATTTTCCGACTAATAAAACACCTTAATTGCACTGTTGCTTTTATTAACTGCAATAAATACGGCAAAGAAAATATGGATTTCATATTCCAAAGCAGAGGAAAAGATTCAGGAAAATAATTTCATTTCGTTTTACAAAAGCTAGTAAACAAATTAAAAAAAAAAAAAAAAGACAATACTTCATCTTTGAATAAATAGATAGTACATGATCAACCATATTGTTTTTGATAAATAGCAATCAAACAGTTGGAAAAATATTTGTTTGTTTTGGCATAATCGTTGACTAATGAACGAATTTACGTCACGCAAAAACTGTTCGCGAGACTTTAACCTTACCAATATTCAGTGAGGGGCTCACTTCCTGCGAGCCAATCAGAATGTGCTTACGTGCGGCGAGACACATCCAGAATGAAAACTCACAGAAAATATGATACGATATTGTAACCCATCAATGACGATTTTTCGCCCGGGCTATTTTCAGCCCTCACAACTTGGGTATTGCAAACTTAACGATTTCGCAGAAATTACTTTTAAATTGTAAATCTAATCCCATTGCAATATTTTATTTTCGTTTTATTTTCATCCGCTTTTATTTTTGTCAGATGGACAATGACATGAAGTGGAGTGACTCACATTTTGTTTCTTACTTATTGTTTCAATTTTCATAATACTCGGAGACTAAATAAAGCAAGTAAATATATTAACGACTGAAAATGTTAGCAGATAAAGCGTCAATTGGAAGCGCAATCCAGACCCATCCAGAAACATCCATTTTTGAAATATTTAACTTGTTTACCAAGAATTTTTTTTTCTTTCCTTTAATAACTTTTAGATGATTTAAATGGAAATAAATATTTTTGAGTTAAGCTTACAAATGTATAAATATATTACAAATAACTTTTTTTAAATAAATAAATAAATAATAATTGTTGTTAAATATGTTTTTTAAAAACAAATCATTTTTTTCATCGAAATATGAATCTATGAGATGATATTGTTTTCTTTGACTCAATTTTTTAACATCTGAAACACCTGTGTCACAGACGCGATAAGCGGTCAACAATCGCTTTTCTAGTCAATATTGTAATCTTTGTTGCGACAATTTACTGACAGGCAATTTTTTTTGGTTTCTCAACCAATCTGCCATTTTTGTTCGCATGTACACATGCGCAATTTTCATACACTTTGTCATCATTCTTTAAAATTTTCTACTATCATGATATTTTTAAAAACACCAGTGTCGATAAAAAAATGTTACGTTTTTTCGTTTCTTCACAGTGTACAGTGAAGAAACAAAGAGTCATTAAAAAAGTAAACAATAGAATTCGATTATTTACGGACTCGACAAAAGGTTGTTAACAATTAAAAAAACGCTATGAACATGGTACGGGTTCGTGCACTGCTGTCATACGGGTGCTCATACAAGCTAAATGGAAAAACTAATTAAATTTAATTGCACCGAGTTAACTTCAGTTGGTCTCAATTTGCGGGGTTCGCGAAAATGAAATGGCGCATCGCGTGACAGTCGTGACGATCACTTTTGGTTTTTGTCTAGACTGCACGAGAAAATCAACACAAAAGCTGCTGTTTTTACTGCGAGGGCATTTGATAACAAAACTAAAAACAAAAAAATGATGAGAGGATAAATGTCAAAAATGTATCGCATGAATTGATTGACTATCTTACCGAAATCAATAAATTGTTTGATGGACAGTGGCGAAGGGTTGAACTGAGAGTAAAAATCAAGCATCTTGGTGATGTTGCTGAAGCACCTGGTGGTGAGCCTCATCCTGACAGCGGTTTAGGGACTGGCGAAAATCAGCACTGTTACCCGACTCTAGACCGAACTTCGCCGAGCGAAATTCACTATCTCATCCGTTCTGCAACACTACAATCAAACTCGTAAACAGACCTCGGATCTCGTCCGGCGCGTCAATTTCAAGCAAACGCGACGTGCATATTGTGCATCCTGATCGTAGTAATCATTTTTATATTGTGGCTGGTTCGGCGCGGTGGAAACGGTTGGAAATGTTTCGATTGCATATGGTGGGGTACAATTCTGACGTAAGAAACACAGATTGACAAAGATGCCAATAGAAATGGAGGCGCGCGAACCAGTTTTCTTCTGTCTTTGTTATTCCGTTTTTAAAATTCGACAATAACAACATCGTTTCACAACAGCAAAATTTATCTTTATTTTTAACATTTTTAAGCAAACAGAGATACTTGTCTTTTCCCTATCAAAAAGTAAACAAAACGTACATTTTGGTAAACACAAAAACGTTCAGCTTTTGAAGAGAACGACCGCAGCGCTACCTTTGTGCGACAAAACGAAACACTGAGTGATTCAAATTTGTTTATTTACTTATTTCTTTTCTTTTCATTTTTATTTTTATTTTCACATTTGTATACAAAATTGAAAAACATTTTCAACTATAAAAACGACAACCTTTTCAAAACTTTATTTTCTTTTCAAAGTTTAAGAAAAATTATATAATCGCATTGTTCAAGATCGTTAAGTCTGGAACATTCGAATTGTTATTTTCAAAAACATTCAAGTCATAAACGAATAAACCACTGTACAAACAACGGTTTGTCCTTTTTTTGGTATCACTACCGGTTGGTGTGGGCAAAAAAATTCCCCTCGGCAATGTTTTGAGATGGTGTCGCTTAGTGTAAACGTGACCTAAGTAAAGTCCCATGGCCGCCGCGGCAAGAGCGCGAGACAGCAGCACGAGAATTGCGCACCGGCCTTGTTTAGATAGCGCGACAAGAACGAGCCCGTGAAAAAGACTCCGTCTCGTGTGATCATTTGGCGCGTAAAAGCCGATCGTTTTGCTGCAGCCGCTCGGTGTCCTTGGCGTGACGTCACGACAGTTGGGACACTCTAACCTCACCAAAAACAAGCGACACATCGTGAGGCGCGTCCCCTCTACGCACCAGGTGCCGGGATGGAGAACCCGGAGGAGGTGTTGCAGGCACTCGATGAGTTCCAGAAGATGCGCCCCAGCGAGATCCCCAGGGAGCTCGAGGACTACCTGTGTTGGGTCGCCAAGACTGGCGACCCGGTTTACCAGTGGTCCCTCATCAAGGTGCTCTTTCGAGAAAAGCTCGCCCAGGTGATGTCCGACTTTTATGAGGCCTGCCCCAATATCGACGGCCTCGCCGCCTGTCCCAACGTCGAGCACTTCAATTACGACACGATGAAGAGCAGCCTCCTCGAACGACTCGAGAGCTTTGCCAACGCGCCCTTCACCGTTCAGAGAATATGTGAACTGCTCACGTCCCCGAGGAAGGAGTACAACAGGATCGACAAGTTCATGCGAGCGATCGAAAAAAATATCCTCGTTGTTTCCACCAGGGAACCTGGACCCACAATCCGCAGGAGCGAGAACGGAGAGGGCGGCATGGTCAACGGCTCGTTCGAGGACGAACTTGCACAAGGTGAATCATCTGCATAATCACGTCGCCAGAATCAACAACTATGAGTTGTTTGTTTATGTCTGGTGTAATTGCCTTGGATGGTCGAACGGTTCTGTTTTCAGACGAGATATTGCGGTGCAGTTATATACTGCATTTTAAAATGATGTAATCCGCGTTATATAAATTTCACCCTATCTGATTCCAAACTAATCGATGACTCAGATTTCGCGAATTCAAATCATATAATGTTGCAGTTTTTTGTGAATTAGTTGTATCGGTTTTCTGATTAACAAGTTTAATTAGATTTATCAAATGATCTACAATTGTTTATGTTTATTAGTTCAGACAAAAAATTCGTAAAGAAACTAATTTGGTTTTTGTACTTTTTAGGTTCACAACCCTCTGATGAGATGGAAATGGAGACCTGGGTGAAAGACTGCGGGCCCAATGCCGCGAGTCTGCCAGTCCATGTATCCTCGGACAACGATGCCTCGCAGCACTCGCCAAACTTAGGTCAGAACACTTCAGTTGTCAAACAGTTGTCTTCGATAAACGGCTCGACAGAATCCGCTTCAAAACAGCCGCTCCAGCCCGCGAGCGACTTGGACACCCTGGGCCCTACTTTCGCCTCCTCAAGCTCAGAATTCACCGAGTCGTCGAGCAGTGATTCAAGCAGTTCCGGACCCGAGTCGGTGGTGGGCACGAGCAACGTGACCTCGGTGGTACAGGAAACCATTTCCATCGTGGGCGAAGTTCCTGAGGCGATAATCAACGAAGACACGAGTTCACAGCCAAGCTTGGACCTGGAAGGCGACGAGTCGGAGTGTGACCGGTCAACTCCCCTGCAGACGACCTTCCCAACGAAGAGTTTCTTGGAATCTTACAAGGAAAAGGAGAAACCAGAGGAGAAGGAACAAGCGCCGGTCGCGGAAGAGGTTCCGGAGGACGAAAAAGTTGCAGAAGAAGAAGAACCGGTGAACGTTTCAGACATGCAAGAGAACCTCGAGCAGAATCACGAGGAGGTTCGAGAAGAGCCGACGGTCGTTGAAAACAGTGGCGCCACCAGTGTTATTACAGAAACCGCCTCTGTTCCTGAACGACAACAGGAAGTCAAGGAGAAGGAACCTGAGCCGGTTCCAGAGAAGACTGAAGAACTGGAGCAGGAGTTGAAGCAGGTTGAGGAGGAGGAGGAGGAGGTGGAGGAAAAGGAGGAAGAGAAAGAAGAGAAGAAACCCCAGGAACCTCTAGAATGCGCTGAAACAATGACAGATGGCACTACGGATGAGTCTCAAAGCCAGTTGACTATTGAGGAGACCACGGAGGATAGCACGGAGACAAACAGTTTGGTACCAGAACCCATTCCCATTGTAGAGGAGCCTAAGGAACCCGAGGATGAGCCGAAGAAGTGGGAAGGTGTCTCTGTAATTGAGACCACCGAGGAACCCGAACGCAAGGTCGAAGTCGTGCCCATGGCCAGTGAGACCGAGTGTGAGCCGCCGAAGAAGGTGATGATCATCGAGGAGACAACCGAGAAGAAAGAAGAATCGATGGAAGTCGACAACGACACCCCGCCCGCTGAACCCATGGACCAGGACGCGAGCGAGAGCGCGAGTTAATAATACGAAAGTCCATTGATTATCCGGGGTTGACTTTGGTTTTACATACCCCCAACATTTTTTTATAACTTCTTGATATTAATTGACAAGCGCGGTTTTTGTGTGATCCGACCTGACCAAGGTCTCAACACTGCCTCTCCCGAAAACATAAGTCTAATTATTATAATTACGAGTAAAAGTACTGAGTAATGATCAAATCATGGCAAATATCTGGCAAATTTTCTTTCTGAGCTCCCGTGTAAAAGCATAAGCTCGATTAGGTGGTGCAGCAGGAGAGTCTGCTTTTCCGACAACGTTCCTCTCGTACTTTTTTTTTTTTTTAATTTCATGATTCATACACTATTAATCCAGACAAGAGAACGTGCCTTTACACAGAAGCGCTACAATTAATTAAGGTAATAGACGAAACATGGGGAGTGATCGCGGGCGTTTCGAACTTTTGTATTGCGCGACCATCGAGCACTTCTTTTGATGAACTGTACATAAGAGAGTCCGGTTTCGTGCGATCTTATACTCCATTGTGTGTGAAAATAAAAACAAATAAATATAAAAAGAAAAATCAGCCAAGTAGTAGTTTAATGGTAAGGGATAGCTTTCGATGCGGACTTTTGTAAAGAGTGACGTACATTTTGTAACGGCGGTTTGCTGTCATCGTTGCTAATGACAGTGACAATTCGACGATTGAGAATAAACGCTCGTGCCCGTATTTATTGTGATTGCACGCGGTCAAGTCGAGCTGATGTTTTAAATTCGAGTGCAAGAGCAGTGTATTAATTTAATGAAGAATGTAAACTGGTAATTATTATAAAATATAAGTAATCTCGAATAACAAATTCATTTTCAATTTCCTTTTCTACCCATTCAAAATACATCCTATTAATAGCAACCGAGGGAACAACAAAAACAAATCAAACAGTGTTGATAAAAATGTATTTATTCATCGTCAATGGAAATTACACATTTTCACCAGGCCTGGCGTTCATTGAAGTTCTGTGATTTTTGGACAGATACTCGGCAAACTCCTGATATGGGGTCTTGCTCAATGGAGTTTCTTTCCATAAATCTGGAGTGAGGTATGCGTAAGTCTTGGCAATGGCTGCGTAGGTGGCCTTAGCGAAATTACCAAGTGTGCAGGTGGATCCCCTGGCGGAGGTGTAGCAGTCCTCAATACCAGCCATCTGAAGCAGTTTCTTGGGAACTGGGGCGGAAACGATTCCGGTACCACGGGGTGCAGGGATCAAACGCACCTGGACGGAACCGCACTTGCCAGTGACTTTGCACGGCACGGTATGAGGTTTACCGATTTTGTTTCCCCAGTATCCTCGTCGGACTGGAACAACCGACAACTTGGCCAAGTTGATGGCACCACGGATGGCAGTGGCGACTTCTTTGGAGCATTTCACTCCGAGACCAATGTGTCCGTTGCTGTCACCGATGGCAACGAAAGCCTACAAAATATTGTTCATTAAAAATTCATTCATTTATTAAAAACTGAGTACTTCCAATTTTAATTTGCATATGAAAGTGTTTAACACGTTTTGATTCAACTGTTATACCTTGAAACGGGTACGTTGACCGGCACGAGTCTGCTTCTGAACAGGCATGATCTTGAGGACCTCGTCCTTGAGTTGGGGTCCAATGAAAAAGTCAATGATTTCATGCTCTTTGATGGGCAGAGAGAAGAGATAGATCTCCTCGAGCGAACGGATCTTGCCGTCACGAACAAGACGGCCAAGCTTGGTTACTGGAACCCATTCCTTGGCATCTTCCTTGCCACGACCGCGACCACGACCGCGTCCGCGTCCTCTGCCACCACGTCCACGTGGACCACCTGGGCCTCCCGCGCCTCCACGGGAACCGAAACCACCACGGAATCCTCCTCTGGCTGGTGCTGCGTCCGCCATGCTGAAAAATTTTGTTCATTTAATATTTATACATCAAACAAAAACTGATGGTTGAAAAATACAGTGTGTCCATTGTTGAGCATTTGTTTGAGCTCCAAATTTTCGCATAATGGCAAAAATCAATTGTGGATGTAAATTGTATGTTAGAAAAATTGCAAACTACAAGGATCATTAAGAAAGTTGATTGAATTAAAATATAATGAGTTTTCAAAATGTTTTTATTTTCATTAGCGGTAAAAATTTGATGTTAGAGGTTATGAAACCACATACGCGAAACACGTGGTAATGAAATGCTGCTAAAAACAATACTTGTTCGAGAATTACTTTGTTACTTGTTATTCAGATAGGTAAAATAGTGATTATAGTTCAATTTGAGTATATTTTTGAAGCACAAATAGTGCCAAAACATGAAATATTTATAAAAAATGAAAATCGATTCAACTTACTTTATATTCCTCTACACTTTCGGGAAGAAGAAGGAAAAGTAGTCGGTGCGTTCGATACGAGAAAGAAAACGGCCTTTAGCGCCATCTATATAAACTGAAATTTCCCGGCAAATTTAAATGTTGAAATTATTTTTATTATTTCAGCATAATTGCATTATATTTTATTCATATTTGGAGATCGATTTTATATGTCCTAAAATATTTTCCAGTTTAATTGGAAAATAAGGAAAGAATTAATTTGTTTTCATCAAATCTCAGCAATCGATTTGGTTTCGAGATTCGAGATGAGAATTGAAAACTATCCTTGAAAATCGGCCAACTTCAAGTCAGTGTTTCGTGACAGTGTTCGGAGCATTACTTTTGATATCACGCCGCCGATGACAGTGAATTAAGAAGAAATTCGATAATAATTACAGAAATATTATTAATTTTAAAAGTAGTTAAACACCTGTCAAAAAATGGTAAGTATTCTGCTAAGTTCAACATTTTTGGTTGTAACATTTCAAGTTGTTGAGTGAAATTGTTGCCCTGTCATTCTTTACCTCTTCGGAAACAAACGATTGTTTATTTGCAATTTCTCTTTCAAAATCGTGGAAAAGTTATTAACTTTGTCCAGAAACGTCAACAATTGAAAGCCATAGTGTCTTTAAAAGTGAAAACATCGATCGTTGGACTTGAAATGTTTGCAAATTTTCTTATGTTTTGTTAGGTTAAGTTAAAACCAAACTTTGTTCTGAAACTGTAAAAAAATTTGCAAATGACAATACACAATTGCACAAATTACAAAACACAAATTTCGATTAACTTGGAAACAAAATAAGAGTATTCTTAAATTTTATGACATTTCGTTAAAATTATATATATTCTACGTTTTAATTTATTTGTGTTTCTTTCAGTTTCGTAATCAGTATGACAGTGACGTCACAGTATGGAGTCCTCAAGGACGATTACACCAAGTGGAATATGCCATGGAAGCCGTTAAACTGGGATCAGCGACTGTTGGTCTGAAAAATAAGTCTCACGCAGTTATAATTGCTCTTAAAAGAGCAACTTCCGAATTGTCTGCTTATCAGAAGAAAATCGTCCCTATCGATAAACATATTGGTATTACCGTTACCGGCCTCACCGCTGATGCTAGGATTCTTAGGTGAAATTCAAACAAACTTTCTTGATTTGTTATAACGCTGGAAAACCATGTTAATGTTATAATTTATTTACAGCAAATACATGAGAACTGAGTGTTTGAATTACAAGTATTCGCACGACGACTTCCTACCTGTTGGTCGTTTGATAGCTAATTTAGGAAACAAAATGCAGTCCTGCACTCAGTGTTACGACAGAAGACCTTTTGGTGTTGGTCTCTTGGTTGCTGGATATGACGTAAGTACCACAAAAACAATTGAAAATACTCAACAACAAACTGGTAATTGATGACTTACTTTTCTTATAGGAACAAGGACCTCACATCTACCAAACTTGTCCGTCTGCCAATTTTTACGATTGTAAAGCAATGGCAATCGGCGCGCGCTCTCAAAGCGCACGAACTTATTTGGAAAAACATCTTAACGAATTTCCGAACTGCGATCTCAACGAGCTGATCAAACATGGTTTGAGAGCACTCAGAGACACGCTGCCAAACGATGTTGACTTATCAATCAAGGTACTCTACTTGTTTCCATCCCTCAGAGTTAACCCTATTTATTCGTTTTTATTTATTCATCGGCTTAATGTTTCTTTATTGATCTTAGAACGTTTCCATCGGAGTTGTTGGTAAAGGCACTGAATTTTCGATTCTGGATGAAGAAGCGACTTCTGGTTACTTATCTGAAATCGAAGGCGACGAAACCCGAGGCAGACCGACGGAGCCGGCCATCGACAGTGACGACCAACCCCCACAAGATCCGCCTGCTGGCGAGGGACCCCGCGATCCTGCCGTTCAAGTCGCTATGGATACTGAATAACTTACTCAATCATCTGCTTTTACTTCGTATAATTACCTTATTTTCAACGAATAAAAATGTTTTCACTTACTAAAAGTTTGATTCAACTCATTTGTAAACAATGTTCAAATCCCTTCTTGCATAAAACAAATTTCCGCTCGAGATTCGTTTGAATTTTAAAATTTAAAGCATACAATATGCAACTCTGTTGTTTAACATCATTTGAAAAAGCGCGGGAAGCGTAACGGCGCTAGGTTCGGCGCATGCGCAGAGCGCATACGTGCAGAGCCTGGCGCTCGGCGCTCGCAGCAAGTACGTAGAAAGAAGAGTGCTGCGAGCGAGGAGTGGGAATTCGGTCTGCGAGGTGGTAGGTCGACGGCGGCGACTCATTAGTCCGTGGCAGCAATATGAGCTTTCGGACAGTTTCTTGAGGGGTCTGCAAACGTCGCGAAGTCGAATCGCCGGTGTGTGTGTGTGCGCGCGCGCACGGTCCCATCCAGACGCAGCGAATTCGCAAAAGTTGCTAGCGAGCGAAACGCGCATCGCCCAACAAGGACGGATATAGGAAAAGAGAGAGAGAGAAAGAGATCATCGGGAACGGATAGAGACAGACAACAGGAGGAACGAAGTACAAGGAGCAATAAAAAGAAACACCACAGGGAACAAGTGCGAAAAACGCGAGTTGGTTGAGTGTGTGTTGAGTGACAACTTGGTTGGTGTGCCTAAACACGTGGATACACGCGAGCCAGCCCCTTTTTTGGTTCGCTCCCTGGACAGGATCGAATCGGTGAGTCGAACGTCGGAATCTTTCAAGGAACAGCGTAACAGGATTGCGACCGACCGGGACAACAATCGCGTTTTCTCCGACGTTTTCCCAGAACCGCCGCGCGATTGTTCACGGTTCATTATTTTTGCAATTGTAGCTTGTAATTGGTGTTACCAATCGTATTTGCACGATTGCCACGTATAAAACGCAATTTCACACCTCCGTCGAGGAAACGACTGTCTGCAATCGAGGGACTAACCTATACCACGCACTGGACTAGTTTTAACAGACACCCAGTAAGCTGACCAGTCCGCCAGTTCAGCTCGTCACATCCACACACTTGTTTTGCATATCAAATGGTTCGATGACGACCGCCTGTGCACATTCACAATCACACAAACAGTGCAGTTCGCCAGATTTGTCACAACATCAACGATTCAACAACAGTTTAACCATTGTTCAAACATCTCATTTCAATCCAACGTTTTTTCAATCTGTCCGACTCGTACGGATGTCACTTTTTTTTCTTCATCTTTTTTTTTTTTATACGCCTTATTTGAGAGATTTCATTTAACCGTTCGGCTTTTTTGAAGCCCATTAACATTCCATCCGATTGTAAATTGAACACATTCATAAGTTCAATTTCTCCCCGGCGTGCTGCATAGATATTCAATCACGGGGACCTTTCCAAAATGTAAATAACATTTTGAAAAATTTAAATGGAACCGTTTCCGCATTCCCTCGCGCATTCTCCGAGGCCGAGGGGGATTCTGGCGCATTCTTTTCGCACTCATCAAACAGTTCTCTCGCTCCGTTTTCCGTCTCCCGCTCGATCTGTTGAACCGGTCGCGCCAGCGTGCCCGTTTCTTCGGCACCTCTCATAAATGACGTAGCCAGTCGTCCTCAAAATACGTGTCACTCTCGCGCGGCGCATCCATAACAAATCTCACCTCCACGTTTTCGTCCTCCCTCGCATTTCCACATCTTTCGTTGCCGCACATTTTGGTGACGTTGTGGCTTTCATCTCGCCACTCGATCGCTTTTCCCATTTCTCGCCTCACTTGCCATTCCAATTCATTTACCATATATAAATTTAGGCTTTTCCTCCCTCAACAAATCTCACGCCCTGTTAACATTTCCATTGCCCAAAAATTCTCAATCATATTCAGACTGATGAATATTTGTCAATCGCAATTTTCAAAACAATAAAGTTTATTTTTATATCGACAACTTTTGTAGATCATTTTTGGATTACAGGTACCACTTGAAACGAAACCATAAAAGAAAACAATTGAAATGGAGATTCGTAGGATGGCTCCCAAGGCTTTTGTACAAATCAAACAATGAAACGAAGACTGGAACAAATTTAGTTCAAAGCATACCGGCAATTAAATATAAACCACAACAAGACATTAAGAAGTGGCAAATAAGATTACCAGCGGACTAAAAATACGTGCTGCTATCGTCGTCAATCAATTTCACAAAGTTTCGTTAATCATACATGGTATAGGAATAAGTGGCAGGGAATAGGCACTTGCTCTATGAAAGTGGCTCGATGAAAAAAATTGATAAAGGAGTATGAATTACCAATAACATACTCTCAAGAGGTTTTATTAGCTTTGCATGGCGCAAGGCGGATGAAAAATATGATAAAAATGATGCATTTGTTGGAGAAATGGATTTCTCCACCGATGGATGAATGTATTGATTGAATTCCATTGAAATAAAATAACGAGCCAGTTGAATGAGTCGGGTCAAAGATCACCAAGATTTTATTTTGTTGTTCAAAGTTAAATAAACTTATTGGTATCGATTATTTTGGCAAGTCAGTTTAATCAATGTTTTTTGATTAACGTCGACTTTACGATTTATTGTACAAAAACAATCAAAGATAACGACGACTATAAATCATTCAATGGAAATATTGTTTCCAAATTCTATTTGGTTTCTGACCTGTTGATTACCATAATAGAGGTTACTTTGAAGGGAATAATTAATGATTTAATAAGTACTGTTACAGGGCCGAAAAAAAATAGAATGGAATGTTAGATGCGCGTCACGTTACATTTTATCTCAAAAGTATGTTTTATCTTGTAAACATCGAACCACTTTCTCCCTGACACTTTGAATGAAACACCTGAAGAGAATAAACACGAACGGCATGACAAGATTATTTTGTGCAAAAGAACGTCTAAATCTGTTGTATCAATCACGCTGAGATACAATGAATATTAAAACCAGTAGCACTTTCTACGCTCTGATCGAAAGTAAACAAAAATCATTCAATTTCATCCGAACTGAACAATCGCCAGATCAACAAACAGAAAAAGACTGAAATCTCTGTTGCTATAAAAATGAGAAACAGATTTGTCATTATCGGGGAGAGAAAAAGCTGTGATTGTGTAGAAAAGCAGTGGCAGTGACAGAAGCTTTTGAACGACTGAGAAACACAATTGCAAACGAAAACAAGAGCCATAAATTTAATCGCAAACGCGGAAACAATCGTTTGAGCATTTTTGCCTGGTACATCTGGGTATCAGTACTTGGATATGCACGAGTGCTTGCGATTATCGATCTACCGCGAATCTCTAGAATTCTACTTATGGCCTGCTTCTTGGGTCGCGCCTCCGCTTGCACAACGGTATTTTTAAGGCGTCTCTGAGTGACAAACCACGCCGGTGCATGGCATCTTTGAACATTGTGCAACGCGAGAGTTGCCGTTGCAGCAATTTTTCGACGAGACCAAAGTGCCACTTGAATCGATCGATGATTGGTCGTGCCAGTTATGTCACCGACTTTATTAATTACCGATGATGGTGGTATTGATTCAAACAGCCGCACAAAAACTGGAAGACGCATCAAAATGGAGAAGTCACTTTGTTCACGACTAATTGGCTCATTCTTGACTCACCGACTACACGCAAGCCAACTTTATCTTTGCGCCAAATCAAATGCTTCAACTTCGTGTGATTCAACAAACTCATCATTTCATTTCAACGCGTACATTTTCGTATTCATTTGGTATTCATTTTGGTATTCCGAGCAGGGCAATGTAAACTGTACCGATCGCTCGTTAGAAAAACTCCAGATAACATGTTATGTTACTGAACGAACGATCAATCATCTTAGCACATCATCCTGTACGCGCGGAGAATAATCTCAAAACGGGACAAACATTTTACTGCCTAACAATTTCTGATGAAATTCATCTCCTCACGAAGGATACTTTTTTATAGCTTTGCATCATGAAACTGTGCAACAACAGTTGAGTGAATATTTGTCCGTAAAACTCATTCATGAAACGTTAACTTTTGTAATTATATAAAAAGTTATTTTTAGCTGATCATTATGAAAAAAATAGCAATTGCTTGAAAATGAGTATGACGAGTTGTTGGCAAACAATTTGGAAAGATTGCACGAACAAAAATGAAGACTTTTCTCACAAATCGTAACGAATAGCGGCTCACCGCACTGCAATTAAAGCAACATTTGATATATATGATTGGGGTTTATAAATGGTATTAGCGAATGTTTATTTCATAACGTTTGAACGAAAGCGCGCATAAAATGGCGATAGCATATTCCAGTTGATACAGTAAAATTCATTATCCTATTAATAGAAGCATTACATAAATTTTTATCGTCAATTGTATAATAAAATTATGCGCAACTCGACTTTGTTTAAAGCAACAACTTTTTTTTTCTTCATTATTTTAATACTCCAGTTTATTTGATCGATGACTTTCAATGAATTACAGACTATTATAATTTTAATTAATAAAATGTTCCCTTGTACAGTGACTTTTAGGGACGAGTCTCTGTATCGCACTTTTCAATCTTTTTTTTTATATCAAGGATAAACTCATAACCTAATAGATTCTCTCTATCAAGATAACATTCACCAGCGGGTGTGTCCCAGAATGAAATTTATATCGATTTTCTGTTTTCAGCAAATTTTGTTTCTTGTCCAATTAAAGAGTTTCCAATTAGCTGAATACCCAATGGGGATCTGGAAACTGCACAACTGCTCGGACGAATCCTAAATTTTGATTGTCTTGCATCTCGCTGGCTCATTAAGAAGATGCTTGCATGTGTTCTTGTTCGTGACGACAAAAGGTTTAATTGCCGTTGGAGGATTCTTCTCAGGGGTCTCACAGTGATCGGCCAGTGACATCGTAACAAGAGTCATGGAACTATACACAGCGTAGCAGTTTTCGTCAGGCTTCTTGGACGCATCACAACTTGGCTGCTGTCCAAGCACCCCCTCCCCCGCTGTCTCAAAGTTTGCCGCTTTTTTTCAAGTTGTCAGAGCGACGCAGGCGTCTCGACGGCCCTGTTACACGTTCGTGCCATTTTGGCGCCAGACTCCTTCCTAAACCGGTCATTCATCCGCCCTCACACAAGCCACATTTAAATCGCAAGTGTACTTCCGGCCCTGTGATTTGCGACACCATATTTTGGCGAGGACGATTGCTTGTTTAAGAGCACAAGGGTTGGCTCGAGAGCCCTAGCTGTTGACATCAAGGATTCTTTTCCTCTGCAGAGTTGAAAGCCCCTGGTTGCCACAAGTTTATGAGGGGATATTGATTCATAGGTGCTGCTGGTGCCATGTTGCACTTCAGTCCAGAGTGTTTCTTCATTTCGTTTGGTTTGCTAAATACCTCACCAATGGCTCGAGAAATGCCAGGCAAATGAAAATGGAAACTTTTCTATAGCCAATTCGTACTACATTTTCACGTAGAGAAATTCAGTACAAAAGAATTGTCTCGATTTCAATCTACTTTTTTTTCTTTTTTATTCTATTTTCTTTTTTTTTTTTTTTTTTTTTTTGCAATTCATGTGCAATTGATTGTTATCATTACTTTTATGGAGATGATCTTCAGATATAAAATTTTATCATGAACAATTTATGACCGAAGTTTGGACAAAAATTAATTTTAAAACTAAAGTCAAAAACGTGTTAGACGTTGAGCAGCGAAAAAAAAAACAGTTGGTTCAAATTATCATGGCCAGTAAAAAGTGGGATTCACAATTACGTTTTATTATACTTATCACGATAAACAGCGGAGCTCAACGTGTAAAGTTATCTCAAGTTGATGAGAAAATGCCAGGTATTTTACTTCGCGTGAAAAAACCATTTATTAATTGAAAGGGGAGGGGGAGAAATAAAGCGAGAGAGAAGGAAGTGACACGTCTTCGAAAAGAGAGACGTAGAGTATTTTTTTCACTCTCACTGGTGCATTTTTCTTTGTTCAACACAAAAAAGCCCCCGCTTCCCTTTTGTTTGTTGAAGCACAAATCAATAAAAATGATGCCTCCGTCAGTTTCTGCAAATAAATAGAGCGTGGAATTATGTATGCAACACATAATCATTTTAAAGACAAAAAATTTTCACAACACAAATAGAATTGAATTTCTCTGCAGAAGAAAGAAACCAAAAAAAGGGCGAAAAAATTTGTAATCAATCTTGTGATCAATGCGAAGGCGATTGTTTTTGTACCATCAGGTTAACGAAATGAAATCAAATGGGATTTTAATTTATTTTTCATTCGAACTCTCAATTTCCGTTGCGAATTGTTGCAAGCGCCTCCTACGGACTCGCGTGGTGTCGACCGTGATTGAGACAACGGAATGAATGAATATGATAGCGCAGGTGTCGGTACACTCGTGGCAATAAGTCGAACTTGAGTCGATACCAGCGTTTATCGTCGCGTGCGTGCAGTCGCACTCGTGCCAACGTGTATCTGCACAGCTCATCTTACACCGCATCTACTGTTGCTTCTCTTTTTCCCTCTTCAGTCAAGAATCCCCGACGTCTCATCACACAAGAAGCTTATTCAGACTTTTTTTCCAACCGCAATTAAGCTTTTCCCAACTTGCGATTCGCAAAAATGATGACTTAATAATTACATCCATTTAGCCACAAATTAAAGTCTAAACAAAAAAATTAACAAAAACAACAAGATTGTTTTTCACTCGAACTGAAACGTTTTTAAAATGTATTTTTGTACTAAAGTATCAATTAGCTTGAAAAAATTTAATTATTTGAATGAACTATTGATCGTGATGAAAATTTAGATCTTGGTATAACATCTGGAGCAATATTTTTCGAACCATTTTTGTGATTTTTGAAACAAAATATTTTATGCAATTAAAATATATCTTAGTGAGAGCAACGCCTGAGAAAGCCGTAAGACACTTTCAATCAATAAATAATTCGGTTACCGCATCAATTTTTTTGCCTCCCCTTACTATATCGACGGAGCGGCGAACGATGAAACGTCAAGTATCGCGGTGCTTGCAGCTTTATTTTTAATTATCACTATGTCGCGGTGTTCCGCAATTATAATAAAATAAAGCTAATGTGCTAAAAATAGCTCGATCAAAATCACAGGTGACAAGATGTTAAAAAAATTTTTGAATGATCCAATCGATTTGTCCAAATAATATTTTGGAAACAAATAATAACAAATTGTATGTGTTAATAAAAAAAAAATTACACAAACTAGTTCTGATATTTTTGTTTCGTTTTCGTTGTAAATTTTTGAATTTGAAATTTTGAAATTTTTCTAACTGTCTATTTTTCCGATAGATTGAAATGACATTTTTTTTTGGCTCTCAATTGGCGCTGCAACTGACCGAACAGTAGCGAGCTCTCGAGTGAAACTTGTGATCGTAACTCGAGTAGCTGGTGCATAATTATATAGGCACTCTCATGTCCACGAAACTTGGTCCGAGTGTCTGCAATTTGTCAGCAATTGAATTACAGAACTCTCAAGACAATGCCATCGGATGCTACTGTCACGCGCCTTTGCAAAACAAAAATCACAGCCTGCTTAGATTATATCATCGCAATCCTTAAAACCACATTTCCCGATTATCCTTGAGACGGAAATTTGTTTAATTCAAAATTAAAACTCATCTCCAAATAAATAACACCGAGTTGTCTACGGACAAATTTTTAAAACTTTTTGTCAATAAGTTGAAAGAATGAATGTTCATGCCGATCGCAGATTATTTTTATCATTTTTTATTGATCGTAAAATTTATTTGGTTTATGAAATTCATTTTTATTTATAAAAGACGAAAGACGTGACAAATAAAAATTCCCTGCTTATTATCAGTTGAACAATCTTGCCCTGTTATTGATTGTAAAATTTTTTTTTAATGCATATAATAAAAGAAATTGACAGAAATGGTATGACAAATAGGAGGTAAAAAAAGAGTAGACTATAAAAATGGCATAAAAACGATCGGAACGAAAGTAGCAAAAATCACCAGATAAAGCATGCGCGTGACTATTCAAGTATATATTTCAAAAGACAGTGTAATGCAATTTTCGAGGTTAATCAAAGTTTCGAAGCAAAAAGGTTTAATTGTAAGTGCGAAGAAAAATTAATTGCATCGGCGAGTCGTTTTTAAGTCCGTTGCATTACAGAAAAGTAACTCTGATATCATTGAGAGCGCTAATATCATATATTAATGGATATCCGGATCCGTACATGCGCTCCGGTCTCGGGAGACTCGCCTTTCCATACCGGCTCTCCTCGGAGCGCTTCATTCTGTGTCCGCTGGTACCGACGACAAAATAATATCCTTATCGCGATAAATTATTGACCCGCTTCGGCAGACATTCTTCTAATTTCTTATCGGATTAAATTATTCTCTCATTTCACCGCTTTTCCAAAAACAAACACACTCTTATCAGCAATTTTCTTTCCATTTTACTTTGCCAATTTCGATCGCAGTTTATCAGCCAATGCTCAAGTTCAAATTTTGAAAATTGATAATTAATCAAAAATTGAAAACATAATTGCATTTCCAGTTAATGAATGACCTTTTTTTATCCTCGTGTTTTTTTTTCACTTGTGTCACTTTTTTTCAGTTTTGCAGTAACAAAATTTTGAAATGTCAAAACTTTTAATTCAACTAATTGGATTGTGGTTGAAAATTGACATTTTCAAGTGTTTGAAGAAGGTCCACGTGAATGACCAGGTCGTGCCAAACCGCAAGCCAAAATATCACTGAAGAGAAGAGTATTACGAGAATGTTGAAAATGTTATTTGATTATTATTTTGAAGTGAGTTTGATTGTGGGATTTAATTTAAAAGAAGAGGGGAAAAAAAGGGAGGATGAAAAGTAGAACACTGTTTCTTTTGAGAGACCGTTTGGGGAATCGTGTTTTGATAATGTTCAAGATTCGTGCAATTTCGAGGCACAAATTTGAAACAAACATGCAATTCACAGGGCATCATCATCCAGTGCTCGAACGTCATCGCACGTAATTAATCGCGTCGAATATGATTAAACGCTTATCAAAGAATCATGCGCCGGCATTGATCAGCTTTCGGCGCACACATATGTCCATTAAAATGGGTTAAGTAAATAATCAAATTGTGATTATCGAATTTCTAATTGTAAACCACTGACTTGAAACATATTCTTGTCTCATTTTTCTTCGTCTTTTCCTCCTTTCACAATTCAATCACAACAATTTGTTGGATACTCCATAAATCAATTTAAACAACAACAAAAGTAATTTCAATTTTTTTTTTTCACTTTAAAAATAGATTTGATATTTTTTCACCCGTGACTAAAACAAAATTTTCACGAGTGAAAAAAAGTCAGATCGCGTTGTCGAAATAAAATTATTTTAATAAAATCATTGCAACCAAGTTACTTTGATGAAATAATTTATCAAATTATAGTTGAAAATTAAACCAACTTTTTTCCCTTTTTCGTTTTGTTTCACTGGAATGAAATTTGATGGAAAATGAAAAAATGAGAATTAATCACCGTTTGATATTTAACCGGATGCGACTTGGAAAAAAAGTGGAGGTGAGACTAAGGCAGCAGGTACCAAACAAACGAATATGAGAGGGAGAGACGGCGGCGCTCTAGATCAATACTCTCTTTCCTCGGCGACGCCGGAGAGCACGCAGCTCTTCTCCGGGGCTGCGGCTTCCGGTCCATGTAGTCGTCAGGATCTCTCACCCAGCGTCAATATCTGTTTCTGTTTCAATTCCACGACACGACGTGTTTTGGCATTACTTGTCAAAACAACTTAATAGTCTTGAGGTTTCGTTTGGCCTCTGTATAGGGTGGAGTTCGAAGGTGCAATAATCCAATAATCCTTAACGAGTCTTATGATTAATTTCTACCATTAGATGTAAATGATTAACATCGACTGTTCAAACAACAAAATGCATATCATAATTCAATTAATTAATTTGAGTTTGTTTTCGTCGGAATTAATGCACGAGGATTTTTTATTTTTAGTTGCGTGAGATCAATAAGTGATTTGGTAAATGATTTCATTTGATGGGAGACATTTGGAATTCACCCGTTTCCGTAAGATGTGTGTGTATTCCAAGTTGGAGAATTCCGTTGAAAGGTAAAATTTGGAAGTGTTTGAAATTGCAAAGATAACTATGACGTAAGCAATAGCGATTGGAATATGAAAATGAAGCGTGTTATCATTTGGGTTTACTTTCAAATGCCAGTCGGTCACATGAAATTGTGCCACTTGACTTTGCATCCATTGTTTGTTCAACCAAACAAATATTATTCGTGCATTTTTGTTGTTCGCTTCTCGCGCTGTGACTTTGAATGGAGCTGTTAAATTGGTCTCTGAAAAGCGATTATTTATTGAGAAAAAAAAATGATGGAAAAAACAGTCAAACTCTCTCGTAAGTGAGAAAAAATGCAAACTTTTTTTTTTCATCACATTTCATTTCAAATATTCTTTCTCGGAACAAAAATTAATTAAAAATTTATTAACTCCAATCTTGTGTCTGAATTAAAACAATAAAAAAAAATATTTTTTTTTTTGAAAAATAAATTGGAAAAACTAATTAAAACGCAAACACATATTGGAAAGTTAAAATAGGAAGGTAAAAATTGTTTAGTGATGAGATTTCAAATTGAAAAACTTGAACTTGTAAATTGAAAGATAAATGGAGAATGGAAAATGATAAAATTGTTATAAGCGGTTGCGTAGAAGATTTTCAGGGTTTGGCTATAGGCGTCGGAAAGATTGCGCTCATTTGTAATTATATTTGCGGGATCTCTCGGGGGCGTACGTGTAAAACGCACAGCGCTCCACTTTTTACGACTAGACACACCAAAGGAATCGATCGATGGTGATTTTAAATGGACGCGCTATTGCCGGCACCGTCGTCGCGGCCATTCTTCTTCGCCTTCCATACAATTCCGTCTGTTTCGCTATTCCAAATTTCATTATAAACGCGACGCACAAGTTCCCGCCCTTTCAACCCCTTCAAAAATTTCAATTTCCACTTAAAAAGAAAACACTCGTTCATGCAAAACTCGCCAGACATTTTTGTTTTTAAATTTTAATTTCAATTAAAATTTATTATTTTTAAGTTAAAATTGTTCAACGAGTCCCAAGTCACGAACGGGTCATGTTTTTAAAGATATAAAAATTATGTAAATACACATTTTTTGTTTCCATTTTGTCGAACTTTATTTTACTTTTTATTTTGTTTTGTTTTTTAGTAGAAAAACGGTTGCATGTTGAAAGAATTAAAAAAAGTACAAAAAAAATATAAAAATAAAACAAAATGTTCAGAATTTTAGATGAGCAAGATTTTCGTGCAGCGATTGCTGTTAGCGGGGAATAAAACAGTGCACGTGAAGATCATCAGAAAATAAAAAAATGGCTAATCAATTGGCTGCATCTGGAAAGAAAGTATCACGCGATCGGCAGAGTCAATAATCGCGACAGTCGGGAGCAAACCGGAGGCGCTGTGCCGCAGAGTAAACGACTTGGTGGTGTCAAATAATTTCAATCAGTCTTACAATTAGGACTGAACAAAAAGTGCTCTTGATTTTGTAAGGTTGCCAATTCCGTTCAATTTATTATTCTCTTGAAAAATGATGGCATGCAATATTTCGGTTATTTTTTTCCTGCATTTTTCAAACTTCTCTTAATTGCATTCCTTTTAATTTCATTAACTTTTTAATTGGTTAGATTTAAGTTGTACTTGAAAAAAAAATATTTTACAAAAAAAAATCTTATTTGGTTCTGAACAGACAATTGAATTAGTGTAATAAAATTAGGTTACATGGTTTTAATTCCGTTCAGCGTAGTAAGATTAGGAGGGAAGCTAAATATTTAAAATAAAAACCGAGTATAATCCGGGAGGTATGATTCTTGCACGCTATGCCTGGGGTAGGTGGGCGACAAAAAAATGGAATACAACAAGATCGAAGAAACGACATTAAATCAACAAAACAAGACTTATTGCTACGCGCGACATCGCATTTGAGTTATCCTGTTAACCCATTTCTTGAATCTATCCGAACGTCAGGTTTCGTTTTATTTTAATCAACAATCTCCCCCCCCCCCATCCCATCTTTTACATTAACCACGCTTTAACATTTCACTTTTTTTTGTACGTCACTGTTTTTTATTTCAAAAAAAGTTATTACATTTTTTATTTCGTTGAATATTTAACAAGTTCCCTGACGACGGAACATTTTAATATTCTTTTACACAAAAAACCAATGTTTGTGTAAATTATTTATTTTATAATTACATGTTTTACTTTTTTTTATTTTTTGTACCCAAGGTACATTTTTATTTTTATTTCATACAAAAAACTAAAAGAATTTCATTCACATTTTGTATACCGAGCGATAATTAAATTATCAGGATAATAATTCCCCGTACTAAAATTCGAATAAAACTTTTGTTACAGAGCCTGCTGGCACACGCCGCGCAATTTCGACATTTCGCCACACGTCTCTTATTTCACGTGTGCGGCTGGCTGACAGGTCGCAGCCTTCGGTTACGCGGAAGGTACGATTTACGAGCGACGTGTCATGATTCGGAGCACCCACCAAGTCGTAAAGCAGCGAATGCAGATTCGGACGTCGGACTCAACCCAAAGGAAAAGAGTTGGACTTTGCATATTTAATTGACGCTCATAAATTTGTTCCTACACGTTTCATCAATTCATTCCAATCTCGAAACAAACATTTTTAAACCAACGGCGCAAACAATTTTCAACTCAAGAAAGAAAGAAAAACGAAAACCCAATCAAAAGCAACAAAAAAGTTTGAACAAAATTGAATTAGTGAATTTCAAAATAAAGGATGATTAAATGAATATTTGAAAAATGTGAAAAAAGAAAGGGGAACGATGGAAAATTGTGCATTTTAAACTTTATGGATTTTTTTGTTCGTTCGTGATTGATATTGATTTGTGTTGTGTGACTAATATCTGCAGAAGAATTTTACAACGTCACGTGACAATTTATAGTCAATCATATTCAAAGCAAGGTGCACCAGGACATTAGCGTGCAGTCATCTGTCATCTCGTTGAGAGTTCGTTTCATTGGCGAGAATCATAGCCATTTAATAGCCAACTGCAGGTCGTATTTCTCTTTTGTGCACTGTTTTATTATAACAACGAAAGCGAACGAATAAAAAAATAGCAATCCCGGAGCTTGGAACAATCGTCGCTCTAATTGGAATGATGTTTAACTTCGCGAATAAAAATTTAAAAAAAATCGAAGCAACCCCTAAAAAAGAAAGAGATTAAACAAAACCAAATTTCAATGAAGCGACGAGGAAAAAAAAGTGAGTTCACGCAAAATATATATTTTTTATCGTCCGCCTCGGAGTTGCCTTTGAAGTTTGAACGTTTATTTTCAAATTCATTGGATTAATAAACAAAAATGAATTGGCGAATGAACGGTATAATGATAGAATTATGTTTCTAGATCAATGAAAGGCTGAAACGGCGTATAATTATATGACGTTATTGTGTTAACATACAAAATGAACGGCTCAATCCTACACACAAGCTGGGACAGCGTTTCTGAGTGCTCATTCATAAATGAGATCAATAAGATTAAAACAGCCTGTGCAATTTTGATATAAAAATCAATAAGATAATCCAATCGCAATCATCGACCATTGGCAGTGGCACCCAAACTGTTGCATGAGAAACAAATTTGTAACCCACCCGGAACGCGATGAAAAATACGTTTGGACTCTTGTGCCTCTGAAAATAACTTAGCTTGAAGTGTGACATTAATTAAAGAGTTGCAGGAAAAAAAAGGAGAAAGAAAAACCGTCTTAGTCATGTCGAATGTATTAAATCAATACGAAATCTCCGTTGGAAATTTCACCGGCAAGATCTTCGTTTTGTGAGCGACATTCGATCAATTAATCAACTTAACTGGGTTCATCCTGAATCAATAAATTGTATCAGTATTTATAATAGCCCAAAGTACCGTGCGCGACGCCGAGATTTCAAATGGGACAAGTGTGCAATAAACGAAGAATTTAGAGAGTTCGTGTTTCCTCTCTAAAAGATCAAAGAAAACAAAACCAATAAGTTATTCGTAACATTTAAAAAGAAAATGAGCAGAACAAAAAAGACAATAAAAAAAGTGCGCTTTAAAATCACTAAAAACGCTCCACTCAAGTCATTAAGTCGGAATCATTTTTTTTATTCGAGCACATATACGTAAGGCCGTTTTTCTATAAATGCCATCCATCCTACTCGCGACAATTCAGCTCATTAATCGTTGTCAACTAGAGTGCGTATCTATGCGGACTGATATCTCAACGCTAAGTGGTATATACCTATATTGTAAGCGTTCTTGCCTGAAGTTGTGACCACTTTGTCTACGAGGAACATCAAGTTATCTTTTTCTTGTGAAAATTGACTTTGATTCACTTGTTTATTGGCGTTGCCTCGCGAGAATGACTCGATTCCAAAAATAATTGACTCAGTCGTATTTGGGTCAACCATTTTTTTTTCGACCGACCAAGTGCAAAAGAATCTGAATCGAAACTTTGACTTGGCTATACAGTCAATGAGGAATTTCATTGCAAGAGCTTGAAGTGGCTGGCAAGTTGAAGCACCGTTGTGCTCTTTGTAATAGAGACGGTTAGTTCGCGTGAACAGGTCTCTTGTAAATCGGCGACTTTTATCAGTTTCCCATCGACTAATAGTATTAATGAACCAATTTCACTTCCCCGTTTTGAATCAAAACTCGTTGGACTTACTTTGTGGATTAATAACAAATTATTAACAGGTGTACCAACTGTGATTATTCTTTCCTTCTTAGGACTACCGAATGCAGTTTCATAACGCTTGATAAATTATCCCAAAGTCACCCCCTCCCACTTAGGCTGCAACTTTCCGAAGACAATTTCAACTGACGTCAGCTGAGATTGAAAAATTAATACACTGATTCTCGGCATCTGAATTAATCCACAAGTGAGTCCAACCAGTCCTGATCCAGCGACTTTCAAATATCCGTACCTGTGTGAATAAAAAAAACCTTGTTATTCAACAACCAAAACGAGTCGACAGAAAAGCTTGAATTTGTTCTGTTTTCTTTTTTTTTGGTTTAGAACAGAAAAAACACGGTTGATATTTTTGTTATTTGCTGTCGTTTGAATTTGCATTTCGAAATACCTTTGAGAGGAGGCAGTTGTTGCACTTCGACGTCCTGTGAGTTGCGATACCGGGAGGAGCCTTGCGACTTTTTCGACTTCTTTTTGAGAGAACGCTTGGCAAAGGGATCTATTCGATCCACAAACGTCGTCGCCGACGACATTGTGGAATTGGACCCAGGGACGTCTTGTATGATGATAATCTCCTCTGCGCTGCCTGTTGGACGACTCCGACTAGAGGCGAGCAAGCTCACCCCTAAGACACTGCATTTGTTGTTGAGTTCACTTCACTCGTGATTCGTACTTGATTCGATTCACAATTGGGATTCATCAGTACACGAATTCCACGCCCTCGATAAAGTTCCTGCTGTAACAAGAGGTCACGCCTGAAAATCCATCAAGGCAGCGGTTCGGTCACTCGAGATCTGCGGACAAATCGCAAGGTCAATTGTCAACCGAAATTCATGTTCTCTTCATTTTGTTACTGTCTACTTTTTTTGTACGCGCCCCGTCTTGACAATTTTTGAGGTTAAGTTAACATTCAACAATTGTTTACTTTTTGACAGAACCGGATGGTTTTCACAATTTCGGAATTGTGATCAAGGTTGAAACGAATTAAATGTCACTTTTGAAAGTGAAAGAAAAAAAACGAACAAGGACAGAGTTAGAGAGGTTTTAAAGAAAAAAAAAGGAACGCTTTGAATGTGTCTTATTTACATGTTGTTGACATCCGAGGGGGGAAAAAACTTTCATAACAAGCGCGGAAACAACATTTCGTCAATGGTAATCGGTCATTTATCGGGCACAAATTAGAATAATAAATTTGGTATTGTAATTTGGTATGTTTGTGAGTGAAATCAAAGCGGGGTTGAATCAACGCCCAAAACGGAGACTCGCCAACGAGACGCATAGATCTCGTTAGTTTAATAAGGTGGAAAAAAAACCACGCGACTGCCCCGAAGTCGGATTAGGAAAAGGCGACTGTTCCGGTGATGTCGCGTCGGTTCGTTCTTTGCGAGAATGACTCGGGCATTTTTGCGAAAAAAGAAGACGCCCAAATTTGAGTCTTGACCAAACAAACCCGATCGAGCCCAAGCAAATTTGTAGGTTAAGCCCAATGGCAAAAGCAGAACTTCGGCGCGGTGTCGAGCGGTGCAAAACATGTGGATCGCGAACTCACAGCCGGAAGTTGGAAGGTCGGAGATGGTCTAGGCAATCGAACTCTCGCGAACGATGATTTTGTTGTTGTTGCAAAAAACAAACAGGCGTTTGCTCGGCACAAACGGCTGAGAACTATTTTTTTTCTTTTCATCCGCACGAAAACTGATCGGTGCGAGATGGCGCCACGTTATACGTGCACGCAGTGTCTTTGCATCTGCTCTCCTTGTCCTTTGGTTTGCCTCTTAATCATTTAGCTTGGAAATTTACATCTCGGCGATTTGCATGGTCAATTCGGCACGTTGCTCGGCGGCGGCGCCGACGCCAGGAGAGCTGACCGATGGGCGCCGGTCGGGTTGCGGCGTCGGTCGGTCGGGGCGACGGCCACGGTGTGCCCCGGGAGGTGGGCGAGGATCGGATGAAAATAAAGCCTGAAAGGTCAATAGGTTAAGTCGGGCGGAAAGGAGCGGATCGGTTGTCCCACATAACCTCGAATTATGCAATTGTCAAAACGGTTCGCAGCTGATATAATGGCTGCAAAAAATTGGTCGTCGTACGTACGATGATGCGAGACTGCACTTGCGTCGGGGGGAGGGGTGCGAGCCGCGATAGCGCGAACCGTTGTCGCCGTCTTTGTCCCGCGGGGCCACTCGGTCGCTCATGTGGCGAGAGAGGCGTTGTCGAATTTCACCGACGCACACTGCACTCGCGCGCGTCGTCGTCTAAGCTCGGCTGCCGTTCACCATGCGAACCAATCGCACGCCATTGCCTCCCTCGTTATCGCGCGCTCTTTCTCACTCGCTCGCGGTCTCAGAGGCGGACGACGCGCACCGACATCGCGGCGGCGGCGGCGTTTTACCCGCAAGCGCCGACACACAACGTTCCTCAAGCCGCCCGGATAAACCGTACCCCGAAACGCACCGTCGCCCGTGCACAACAGCACACACCGACAGTCCCTTCGCTTTCGCGCTTATCAAAACCCGTCAAGAGGGCCGCTACTGCTGCCTTGTGCCTGAAAATAGTAATGCGAGCTCGGCTGTTCTCGTGCGGACACACGACACGCACGGAAACACACGAGACCGAACGAACGCACCCGGAGACACGCGAACACGAGCGGCGCCACTGCCGGCTTCGCGGAGTCGCGCGCGCGCGTCGCCCAAGTAGAGTTCTTCACACCAGGTAGCGCTCGCGCCACACTCTCTCCTTTTTCTCTCTTTTCTTTTCTCCGCAGATTATTATGAAAATTTTATTAGAAAACAGTTGACGTGAAACATGAACGTGGATTTTTCATGAAAACGACTAGAGGTCATGGGGGTCGTACAGTTTTTGTTATACTCAAATTATACAGAATGAATTGACAGTTAACAAAATAATCGCCTGACATATTTTGTTCAATGAAAATATTTCTTGTATGACCTCTTGACCTTGAGTCGTATTTATAAACAAACCAGCCTTTCGTACGGCCTTAGTTCTGGCAATTTTGACGGGCTGATTGTTGAGATTTGGGATTAGATGAGTTCTGCTTCAAAATCTAGCTGACGACCTTTGAAGAATAATAAATGACATGCTATCAATGAGATTAACTTTTTCATTCCATCGTTTGTTTTACTTTGTTGTTAATTTTTCTTTGTATTGTTGAAAATTTGAGTTTTCCCGTTTTTCCTCTATTTTTCTTTCGTTTAAATAGCCGCTGCACGCACACCACACTGCGCACGCGCAGTACAAGCAGTCAACAAACATGAAGACACAATAATTGTAATGATCAACAATGCAGACGCAGTTTCCAACTCAAAAATGATTTCTCATCCGAATCAAAGGACAAACCTTTCCAAAGACCACCAACGGCTGCAAAGTCTAGGAAAATATAAACAACACCAACACCTGAACCACACATAGTTCCATGCGAAGTCTGACAATCGCAGCCTAACCTGTACGAGCTGTGCCAATTTTCGTAAATAATCTATTTTCAGTCTCTTTATATACAAACCATCAACTCTCAGTTATTTTCAACCCAACATGTTATTCATAATTTTATCATCTTAAAAACAGAAAAATATACCTGGGTCAAGATGGACGTTTTGATGCGGTGTCCTGGACTATATTGTGGCAGGATCTTGCAAACCGATGGTAACTGGAGTGATTGCGGGGCTTGTCCCCGAGGCTTCCGTTCGAATTCGTCTTCAGCTTGTGTGCCTTGTGAGGACGTGCCCATGTTTTACGACTGGCTCTACCTTGGTTTCATGGCGTTGATTGCTCTCGTGCTGCACTGGTCCTGCATCGATTTTGTCGCCCTGCACTTCAGCATCATCAAGAAGGTCATAGTGCTGCACATTTTGGCCTTCCTGGAGACGGTCGGAGCGGCACTGGCCACGCTCAAAATCATGAACCCCGATGGACTGTTCGATATCAAATCCTGTAGGGTAAACAGACTGTCGGACTGGTACACGCTTATGCATAATCCCAGCCCTAACTATGACACGAATTTACATTGTACGCAGGAAGCTGTTTATCCGCTGTTAGTATTTCAATAATTTAATCGCAGATCAATCATTGATGATCATTTAATTTTGTTCAAATTGTAAAAGAACAATCATATAAGTTTCGTCAATCATATAAGTTTTGTTTTTTCAGATACACCATAGTTTTTGTATTCTATGCCATGTGCGTGGTTGAGATGCTGTTAATACGGACTATAATTGTAAATAAATTTTTTCCAAAGAAAGGAAAGTACACGATATACGCTGCTTTGTATTTCTTCCCCCTTCTGGCGTTATTGCATGCCATCGCTGGAGGATTGATATGTGAGTTAATCAAAAATCTACTACGTCAAAGTTTATATCACAGAATGTTGTTTATAATAATTTGTATTTATTTATTTCAGATTATTCTTTTCCGTACATCACAATTGTCTTATCAGTTATATCAAACGCGGCGCATTTTGCGTTCAAACTTAAGCAGGTTTGAATAATTTTATCATAAATTTGTAATGACTAATAAGTTAATTTATCTGCGAATTCAGGCGCCGTATTGATATGAGTTAATCCTTTTTAGACAATGAAGTCACTACTTTTGAGTTCGATCTCAGACATAAGAAGTATTGTAGTGATATTGGGCCACTGGTTGTTACATGGTTATGGAATAATGGCAATAGCAACTCTCCAAGGGATCACCATACATCCAGCGATGCTCGCCCTCGTTCCACTGCCTGCAGTGTTTTACATTCTTACAGTCAAATTTACAGACCCTCACAAAGTTCACAACGAGTGAACTCGGATTTGAAGTTATCTGGTTTTATATTCAACGGATGATGTGTAAATAGTATTTATATTTAATATATTTAACAATAAATTTTTTACCAGTTTAATAAACCACCGAGTTTCGTTGTCGTTGAATTGCATTTTTTATATCGGTGTGAAATAATGATGAACTAAAACGGCGCATAATTTGGGATAATCTTGAGATTTTATTCACTTCAACTGTTCACAATACATGGCAGATAAAACACATTTCGCATTTGTTTAAATGCAAATTTTTGTTTTTTCTTTTGTTTTGAGTATTCATAAATAAATGCGAATTAAGTATTGTCACGTACAACATCAAATTACTCCGACGATGGAACAAACTTCATTGCCAAAGTGCTCTTGGGCACCAACAGCACAGACTTGGAACTAAATTTAGTCCTGCAAAAAGTTGAAGATTAATTAATTTAATGGTAATTCAACATTAGAATTTATGACTGTCTGAAATGACAACTTACTGCACTCGTGTTCCATTTTGCACGTAATTGGAACTGTACGCCAAGGTTTGTAAATCCCCTGGCACAAACTTCATACTAGAGAAGTCCACGTCGATAGCCTTGTCGCCATTGTAGTAGGCAACTAAGAAACCAGGGTTACCGCTTTTTACCCTACAGAATTGAAACAGAATTGGAATTAAAGATAATATTTCAAACAATAGGACCATCTGTGGGGTGAATTTGATAGTTTGATGGAAGTTTCGTTTCAACTACATGATTCGAGAAATGATGGAACTACTAAGGTTTCTACGTGAGTCGTATGCAATGCATAGCAATGCACAATAGAGACCACTCACCCAGTTCTGCGATTAAACGCAGCAAGGTAGAAAAAAAGTCATATTAAATTTTTATTATTTCATCAAATATCACTTTTATGTTCATCATAAAATAAATGATATTTCGTTCATAAAATTTCAATCTTAGAACATTGAATCTAGGACATTTAAAATTGCTATTTATCGAACGTAGCTTAATTTTATAACGTACCTGGTGTAGGCAATCACTGTGCCATTGTGCAAATTTCCAACGGAGAAGTTGCCATACTGGAACGCCGGATCAGTTCTTGCTTTGGAAAGCTCATCGAACATCACTTTATTATTGTCATTGATATCTGATTTGCGCAACACTGTCGTTCCAGGAAGAAGCATCGTGAACAGCATTATGTTTTCTGCTTCTTCTTGCGACACGCTCTTCTTTTCTGTTAAGACTCGTTTCAGCTAGAATTGAAAAACATTTTTTTAATTAAAAGCCCTTCAATGCATTAGTCGCATAACTTTGTTTCACACTTACATCCCATGCAGGCCACTTTGAATCGTTGTCAAGAAGAAATTGAATGCTACTACCGAACATTGCAGGCTTGAACGGTTTCTCACTCACATCCTGAACTATTTTGGAAGTGTAAATCAAATCGACAGCATTATCTTGCGTGTAGAAACCTACAACTTCGTTTCCCAGTGATTCTTTGAAGGCCAACAACCTTCAAAATAGAATAAAACAATGTAGAATAACAAAATATAAGCATATCTTTAACAAAATTTATATGAAAATAATATTTACCCTTGTCCATCTGTTTTATTTAAAACAAAATTTTTTAGTTGTTTTATCAACTGTGCGTTATCCTGTTCGATATGTGTAGAATCTGGTTCTTCTTTGATTAAGAGCCGATGTTCACGAAGTCTGAATCCGCGTACGCCCAGCTTCAACCAGTGACCCATTATACTCTTGATCTCATCCACAACCATCGGATTTTTATAATTCAGACATGGCTGACTCTCGTTTTTCATGAATAAATAATATTGTTGCCGCGTTTCATCCCATTTCCAAGTTTTCGATTCCGTCTCTGGTAGAATAGATTTTCCGGTATCTGAAAACTTAGAAGCGTTGCCCCAGATATAATATTCTGAGTAAGGAGCCTCTTTTTTCTTGGACTTCTCGAACCAACTATGATTCCAGCTTGAGAAGTGTGGGTTCAGTTCGAGCACAACATTCTGGCCACGGTTATTGGTATCATTTAGGAAGGCTTTGAATTCCTCAATGCCACCGTATTTTTTGTCCACGTCCATGAAGTCAGTAACCTTTCCTGGAAAAAAAGTTGATATCAGATTAGTTCACAAACACCATTCCATTGAACAAAAATTATATTAAAATATATTAATATCTTTAAATAAACAAAAATTAATAACTATTCTCACAATTGAACCAATAAATTGCGATTTTTTTTTTTTAATTTTACCTGGTTCTGATTCGACATAAATTGGTGGTAATGAAAGAGATTTAACACTGTGTTCTTTCAGCTCATCAAGAGTCTTGGTAAAACCAGCAAAAGTTTGAGATTCGGAGTCCGAAAAGTCCAGATCGACCATGACACTTTCTTCCCAGAATGTTTTCGGCTCAGGGGCAACGCACTTCGGAGCCAGCAGAATAATTGCAATCGCTCCAGCCAACATGCCAAACCACAAAATCCAGAACATGGCAAACATGATCCAGCGAATTCGCACCCAGAAGGGATCGTTGGCGAACTTCATCAGCTCCTCCTTGCCCATCCCGGTCATCGTGGGCTTGGAAACTTCGATGTCGACTTTCGTCTCTCCATTGGAGGTGCCGAATTTGACTTGCTGCAAAGAAAGAAAAATCAACGATTAGTTCAAAACGTTCACAAAAAATATCACGAAAACAATTGTTCTGCAACGGATTAGTCAATTGTTAATGATCTCGTGTAATTTTGTGAGTTCAAAGTTTTATCTATGATGTAGTTATTTAGTTATTTTATATAGACTATTATCAACTCGTTGGAACAATGGAACAAAAACGATCGAGCAATTTTATAAATTGAAATAAGTGAATGACACATACTTCATTCATAATACTTTGTTCTCGCACTGTGTGCAACGATCCCTGAGTCTGTGGTTATAAACTCACTCTAATTCCTTCTCCCCCCTATCAGTGACAAATATGTGTCCAGTTGAAAGATTGTGATCTCCAAAATCGCACGCTTATCTAATCGGCATTGCCGAATTCAGAATGACTTTTCGGCTCAATGGATAAGATTAAAGTAACAATTTTTGTTGTTGCATCATTTGGTTTTATCAAATGCCATAGGGACAGATAGAAATTCTTTTGCTGCTCAATCAATGTGTCATTTTCATTCATTAAATAGTCATTTTGTGAAATATATATGAAATCTGATCATTAATTTATAAAAATTTGTAACGAATTATAAAAATTTCATTGAACATTCTTCGATATGTTTTATTGAAAAATAAAACATCGATATCCTTTATTGCAAAAAAAGGGATTTCTTATTTAAAAAATTTAAAAATTATTTGCAAACAATTAGGGAGAAAAAAATTGACATGTTTGCAATTTTGGTTTAGATAATTAAATGCAATTTCCTTTTTCTTTGAGAAATATATCGAATAACAATTTCTGCATCGCTGGATGATTGTCATTGTACGTATCAGTTACATTTCATTCGAGTGACAAGTTATATAACTATATTTTTATCAACAAATGCAAATTTTTGATTGACTTGAGTATCAAATTCAGAGGATTATAAAATGATTATTTTAACTCGTTATTTTTAACTGATGCGGTTTACAAATTAATCAGTTCTGGGTCTAATTAAGGAAACATATTTTAAAAGAATTTTTAAAGATAAAAAAAATGAATATCGCGAAGTATATATTAACGAAAAATGAAAATTTTGAAACAAAAATAGAGCCAAAAATTTTGACACGTGCCAAACAGTTACACGTGTTTCAATTTGGAAACACCGACGCGCATTTTGACGTCAGAAAAATAAACAAAACTTCACAAACAAAGCTTTATTTTTGAATTTTCAAAAGCGCCATATTACTTTCAGTCTCATGAGAAAAAAGAGTGATGTGGCATCATTCTAAAAGTCAACGCCTATATAACCTAACAGCCGCTCCCCCTCTTTTTCGCAGCATCTGCATTCCCCATGGACCACTACGTGGAACAAAAAACTGCACTCGAGACTAATAAAGCGTTCTTATTTTTCATTTTAGTTTTCTTTTGTTCTTCGAAACCCGCATGCCAAATGGGATAATTGCATCATGCATTTGAGCAAACAAAAAGTTCCCTTCAGAAACCAAGAAACAAAGCAGGGGGCTGGGAACGAACAAAAAAAAGTGGACTCGTCGAAAAGATCAGAAACGAGAGAACGAAGTGAGATACCTCGAGTGAATTTTTGGAAGGCGTGACGACAGCCTTGGATTCGTCTTTAAGCATTTTCTCCTGCGCGCCATCGTCGATGTCGGCGTCGGTGCCGTTTTGCTTGGTCATCTCGATCTGATCGCCGTTGGCTTTCCAATTAGAATCGGCGTCCTGCAGCTTCTTGTACGTCGGTTGAACTATTCCCGTGGGCTGCTGGTCGGTGCCATTCACCTTTTTGGCGCTATCGGCGCCATCCCCACTTTTGTTCATTTTGCCGCGCTTTTTTGAATCGCGTACGTCGGAACCAATGGCGGACGGGGACGTGCGCGTGCGCGGTAAAGAGCTCGGGAGCCCGCGAAAACAACCGCTCGCTACGAATCGCCGCGGCAAAGTGAAGCCGTTGAACGACAATTTGGAGCACCAACGACGGATATGGTAAAAATCACTACCACCACGATCCCCCGATCGTACGTGGAAGTGGGCGGAAATTCGTTTTAGACTGTGTGTGAGTAAATGCCGTCGTGTGTGAGATGCTCAGACAAACATGTGTCAGTCTGCTTCCCTTCTTATTTAGTTCGGCCGTTATCGAAAATGTCATGAAAATGCGTGGTATTCTCTTTTTTCTGCGTTTCATCATTGTCTGACGAATATTTGTAAACATTTGAATAACATTTCTTTGTTGTACTGACTTTTCTTTTGTTACTTTAAAAGAAAATTGTTTTATTAAATTATAAGAAAATGATTATAGTTTGGGAAATCAAGAAACGGTTTTGGGAATTATGTTTTTTTTTAAACTTGAACAGAAAATGACTATAAACGAAAAAGTTGTAAAGTTTTTTAATTGCATTTATTGATTTAATTGTATAATATTAACTTTACTATTTTCTTTTGAAAAGTGAGTGTGAATTTTTGTCCCTCTAAGAGCTGCCTTCGGAATATTGTAATCGCATCGACGAAAAATGTGCTGCTAGAATTTCAATTACATTGGGTTTAATTAATTAAACATAAAGAGTGTCTAAAGTCGTGGTCTACATTTTACATTTTGAACCACTGGCATGTTTTTTATTGCTACGTCAACTGCACTTTTACAGCTGACCATACTGAATAATTAAATTCATACTCACTTATTCAGACTAAGGCCGATTTCTACTACAAGAAAAACGTAAAAATATCATTAATCTCACTGACCTTTTCAACGCTCTTTCTTGTTCTTTTTGAGCTCAATCAAATGTTAGATGACGTCGTTATATCGAAATCCACGATAACATGCTGAAATTGAAATATTCTTTATTTTTTTGTTTTTAAATTCATAGTCTTCGTTTCATTTTTATTTTAAATTATGTGGAATGTACTTTGCAAAAATATAGTCATCAATTAGATAAACATTTATTTTTCAAAGTGTACTTTAGTTGTTATCATGAAAGAATAATTAGATGTAAAAAAGAAAGAAAACTTGCAGACCAGGAAGAATAACATTATTTCGAGTTCAATTATTTTGGAGCTACTTTTCCTATCGCTACGTGAAAAGTAACAAAGTTGTATAGTTTAATTTTAGATATATTGTGCTAGATAGATTGTTTTCGATAAGAAATCAGTGATTTATTTTGTTAGTATTATTTCTACAATTGTGGAGTAATACTCCAAGTAATGAAATAGATATAATTGACCTGATTCTTATAATTTAACCTTTTTTTCATGAATTTTTTATATCTAAAACAATCATTTCTTCTCATTACAATAAAAAGTGTGCTTGTATGTTTATTTTAGACGATGCTGCTTATCATTAAATTCATCACAAATTAATAAATACATTATTGCAAATATAATTTTTTGTGCATTTTATATATTTGTATTTATTATATTATTAATGTCCAACTTCATCGATCCGTAATTATTTGTTATTTGCAATTGTTTATTGATACGATGGTCAGTATTAGTTACCACGGTCGATCATTAGTATGTTTACCTTACTGGCCATTAAAATTATCGCAAACGTTGAGTATTTGCCAGAAATTTATTGTCAAACATTTTCACGAAATTTTATTTTTAACTTTCAATCGCTAATGTAAAAATCGAATAATGATATATCGCTGTTAAGACCCACTTTTCAACATGCATAACTCTTGCATCAGCTTTATTTCAAACTTTCTTTTTACACGTTTGGTCTATCGCTTAACAACAAATTTTTTTCCGATAAAAAACGAATGTTCTAAAACTAGAAACGAATATTTGAAAATGCAAACGTTTCTCCGATACATTTTTGTGCAAAAATTTGATTGTGTTAGGGAAAGAGGGGATATTGCGTGCTCAGCCCTGCAATTTCCAAGACCCAGCGTAATTGAAAACTGGTTCGCTATTATGTTTCGTCTGCACTTTTCGTTTCTCCAGCAAACCAATATGATTTCTCTTCAAAATTCAAAGCCTTAAATATTCAACTGTACAATTCAGATATTCATTTTCTTATCGCGATTTGAATGAATTGAAGAATACATTTGTTAAATCATTTCAATTTCTAAAATTTTCAACGACTAATTTCATCTAACAAATTTAGTTTTTCAAAAATCAATTATTTGTCAATTAAAAAATATTTAGTTCCAATTTGAAGATTTTCGAATTGTAATCCAACATGGATGCATTCTTGAGATGTTAAAAATGTTTTGTTATTAGTGGAGTGATAAGAATCGGAAACATCACTCTCCTTCGATTCTAGTTTATCTAGTTCTAAGTAAGACCACATGGCGATTCAGAGTACCTCTCACTCGCTCCTATAGGAGACTCAACAAACATAAGGCACTGTCTCACATTGCTGGCAATATTTTGCACAAAAGGTCCTGCCAGTGAACTTGACACGCTTGTAATGACAACAAGAATCTGGTGATTCTCTCAAGATTGATTTAGTAAGCTCAAGATTTCTATCAGTGAACAACGTTGAGAATTGCCCTGCATATAAAAAATGGTCGTGAACGAGGAAACGTATCTTTTGAGAAATCCTGACGGATTTTTCACTATGAATAGACAATTTACAAAACAGTTTCACAGGAGAAGAGGTACATTATATGTTAAACAAAAAAATGTTAAATTATCAAACTGTCATTTTTATATTAACATTATTATATTATATAACAGAATGATTGTAATTGTATTGTTCAGAAAGTTAATAATAAGTTAAATGCCAAAACTTGTTTTCAAAAGTTGATATCAAATGTATATATTTTGTTTTAACTATTTCATGAGAGCAAACATGATAAGCTTGACAATAATTCCATTGATTAATTCAGTTGACTGGTTCCGCAAAGTTATCTTCCGAAGATTCTATGAAAATGACAAATAAAATTACAAAAAATTTCCATATTGTAAAGGGTAGAGTTCAATTTTTTATCATTTGTTTTTTACCTTTTCAGATAGTTGTTCATCTCTCGATGACTGCGACATTCATATAATTAGTGACGAAAAAATGAGACTACGCTTTTGTATATTTTTGGGACTCTGGATGACGTTTGGAGCATTTGTATTGGTTTTATTGATAATGTACATTATATCGTTATCAAAGATGCTGTAGGTCAATTTATTTTCGTCTATGAATGCAATCGGATTTTTTTTTTTTTCATTTATTTGTGATATAGGAACTAGCTGTTTAATAATTATTAACAAACGAAACTAGAGTATTCAAAGTAATGAAGTTATGTATTAAAAATTAAGAAAAATTAGACTGAAAATTGGTACAAAATCGAATAGGAAAATGATGGTATGTAATTTATAAGAACTCTATGTCTGTGAATAATTCTTTAATGATTTGAAAAATATATTTTGTATATATTTTAATTTGTAACAAAATGACACGACATGTGATATGAACATGACATGATTAAAATAGTAAAAAAGATACCTTTAAAATGTCAACATTTTATTATTACAAGAGAAAATGAAGCCATACATTCGCAGAAACGGTTTACAATCTGCGACCACGACGACCTCCTTTCCTGCGAGTAGAATCAGACGGGATTGGAGTGACATCCTCAATACGTCCAATTTTAATGTTTGAACGAGCAAGAGCTCTGAGAGCACTTTGAGCACCTGGTCCTGGTGTTTTAGTCCTGTTTCCACCAGTGGCACGGAGTTTGATATGCAGAGCAGTGTAGCCTAAAGATTTGCATTTTTCTGCGACATCCTGTAAAATAAATGACATATTAATTTGATATAATTAAAAATTATATAACTTTTCTTTATCAAATAATATGAATGACAAACAAACCTGAGCAGCCAACATAGCAGCATAGGGAGAAGCTTCATCACGATCAGCTTTGACCTTCATTCCACCAGTGACGCGGGCAATAGTTTCTCTATAAAAATTATAATCATAAAATAAATATCTGTCGTATTAATATATAAAAATATTAATTAAGAAATGTAAAATTGTATGAAATCAATTTACCTTCCAGAAAGGTCAGTGACATGAACAAATGTGTCATTGAAACTTGCAAAGATGTGAGCTACTCCGAAAACATCTTCGCCCTCGCGAACTTGAGGTCCCAGAGAAACTTGGACTTCCTCTTTTTGTACCTTTCCACGTTTGGGAGCCATATTTTCTGTAAATAATTATGATAATTAAAATGACAACTTCAAGAATACATTTTATTAATTGATCTTTCATTAATTATTGCAATGAGTTTTATTTTTAGTAAGAAAATGATTTATTTGAAAGGATAAAAAAGTTCTGATATGCAGTTTGGAACAGCATTGTTTACATTTTTGACAGCTTAAAAATGTAAACAACAAATGAGAAGAGTTCAACTAAACGAAGAATTGATATTTTTCAAACAACTGTGAAACAATAAGTAAAAGATTTGTGTAAAACTGGATAAAATTATTTAGAACTGGTAATTTGGAAGGTTATGTGACGAGATAATCAATACGATGCAATGTTTAGATGTCAAGTTAGAATCCATCAACATCTGACATCAGGACATTGTTAATTTATCTGAAATAGTCGCATAACATATCTGAAATAGCCATTTTTAAGAGTGAAACCTTTATTATTGTACCACAGTTTTTATTTAGAGAATTAATATTAATTTAAAACTTGCCTGATTTTCTGCTGCACAGAAATCCGCTTGACGGCGAGAGAAAGACAACTTGATCTTGATCCTTCGTCTTCTGTAGCCACTGTCAGCCAATCAAAAAACAGTAAGAAAATTTTCATTTAAAAAAAATGGCGCGAAATATTTGTATTGCAAAATTGTATTTTCTAATTAATACTTCAACTAAATATTAAAATTTTCATTATATTTATTGTATATATTGATATTTTATTACATATAAATCTTTTTTAGAATATTTTTTACAATAATTTTGACATTTTCAAATTGTTATCTGTTCCCGCGATTATTCATTGTTAACATCGAAGAGCGATTAGTGCGTAAATTCAGTTCGTTCCATATTTTTGGACCACATTGTGTGTGTGTTATTTGATCTGCACTTGTGTAGATCCCACGATCCCAGTGGATCCAGTAGGATCATTGGATCTTTAAAGCTTTCAACAATACATAAATCTGACTATTTTTTATAAGGATTTGATTTTGATTTGACATTTTATTTATTGTTGTAACAATTGTAACAACATAAAAGTAAGTAAATTTTAATGAATATCTTTTACTTTTAAAGAAAAAAAATACTGTACTCATTAAGAAGTTTGTGTTTAATTTGAATGATGAAATTTGAGGTTAGGTTACATTTGATAACTATAGAATTTATCAGGATTTTTTTCAAAATAGTAATACTTTAGGTATTAGTCATTTAGTTGTATATCTCATCGCATGATATATAAATGTAGCAACTGTTTTATTACAGAAATGACTGTTGAAAAGAAAGAAGCGCCACCAGCGGTGGAAAGGTACGAAAATATAAATTTGCCTTTTAGGATTATTCTCCTTAAAGCTGTAATAAATTGAACTAAATTTTTTAATGAATTTATTTTTCTTTCAGTGGCGGAGAGCAGATATCAAAGAAAGCTTTAAAAAAGCAACAGAAGGAAGCTGAGAAATCTGCGAAAAAAGCTGAGAAAAAGGCTCAAAATGTACGTTTGTTTTCTACGTTGTGCAAATTATAACAAAAGAAGGTGCAATTTGTAAAATGTTTCCTTATCATTTTAGAAACAAGAAGAAGTGCCAGAGACTGAGGATTTTTCAGTCGGGAAGTATGGAAAGATTCAAATGATTCAGAGTAAGGAAGATTTTTCTGACAGGAAATTTGTCAATGTTAAGGATTTGAATGCATCTTTAGCTGAAACAAAAATGTGGATCAGGGGACGATTGCATACTAGCAGAGCCAAAGGTAAACACTAAAAAAGAAAGAAACGGTTTATTACAAATTTCAAACTGATTTTTCAAATTATAAAAGCTAGTTTCTTACATTTGGATTTATAATGAATTGATTCTTTTTCTGCTTTTAGGAAAACAGTGCTTCATTGTAGTAAGACAGCAGTCATACACAGTTCAAGGTCTGGCTTCTGTAAATGAGAAGATCAGTAAACAAATGGTCAAATTCATTGCAAAGTAAGAAAATCATAAGTCATTTAATTTAGAATTTCATTTACCAGATAAAATACTAATACAAAAATGAATTGCTTAGTGTTCCCAAAGAATCTATAATCGACATCGAAGCAACGATCAAAACTGTACCAAATCAAATTGAATCCTGCACCCAGAAAGATGTTGAATTGCACATTGAGCAACTTTTTGTAATCAGTGAAGCAAAAAATCAGCTTCCTCTGCAAATTGAAGACGCATCCAGGCCTGTTACTGACGACGAGAATAGTCTTAATATCAAAGTCAATCAAGATACAAGACTAGACAATCGTATTCTTGACTTGCGTACTCCTGCGAATCAAGCAATTTTCAGACTTGAAGCTGGAGTTACTAAACTTTTCCGTGATATTTTGACTGAAAAGGTTTGTGTGAATATAAATATTTCGCAAATGCATTTATAATTGAATAAGGTAGCTGAACCAGTCGTCGAACATGTACCTGTGTTCGAACGCCTTCGATTAAAACATAAATTTTATACACAAATTATATAAAAAATAAGTAACAAAAATAGAATAATATCAAGTAAAGTTCCACAAATTAGACGAAAAAAAACTGAAAAAAATTAACAACGGTTTAAGTTGAAAAAAAAATTATTTTAAGCTCATATTAACTTATAATTTCAAGATTAATCTAATGTATTTCGCAAGACAATTAACATTTTTCTTAAGGAAAAATATCAAATTTTGCGTTGAAAATCATATAAAATGAATAATCAT
>JAAMPD010000848.1:146663-168729 GCA_025266255.1 Trissolcus basalis
CATTCTTTTTTTTTTTTTTTTTTTTTTTATTCTGAAGATGATGAATGTTCCAAATTTTCATTTGAACAAATTAAGTTTTTATTATATTGACAGGTGTAAAATTTTTTGCAACTGCTTATCTTCTTATCTGGTGTTTTTATCTTGCAAGGAATCCAGTTATTTCCAATTAAGGTAACATTCAAATTGTTTATGGCTGTTTATTAAGAGTCACGCACGTATCTTGAAAGTTAATGTAATATTCGTAGATATCGAGATGATCGGTTTATCGCGATGCAAATAGCGAAAAATCGTTGAAACCAGATTGAGAGTTGGCTTCCGCATGATGATTGCGTTAAAAAATCACGATTGCCTGGGCATCTGCCGGTGCTCCGTCAGACGCAAACATTCTCAAACCGGTAACATCGATTGATCATTGCAATTTTGCTTCGAGTCAAGCTCTCTCGAGTGTTGACAAAGTTGTCGAGAATTTGCAACGCTATTTCTTCAGAATAAGGATTTTCAAGTATCCGAATCTTGTCGAGGGTTGCACAATTGAACACAAATTTCGGATTAAGTGCTGGACGTATTGAAAAGAAAAACTGGTCGCTGAGCCTGTTTTGACGTTGACTTCCAAGTACCTCGGTTGGAATGGAAATGTCGTAGGTTTCGCAAGTGGATAGTGCGAAATGCGATAACCTGAATTCATCGATCGGCACAAATCTGCGTGCTGCGATGGTAAACGCCTAGCGGCATGTTCGATCGATCGGCATCGAACGGTGCTCTATATTTCAGATATTACCTATAGGTATGAGCTTCTGTACAGCGTTGCCAGTTTTGAAACGTCCATCTCCAACTGACAGAAAAGAAAAAAAAAGCCGACAAATAAATGGCTTTAAATTATTATAGCAATTTCGTGATAGCATTGGATTCAAAGATTCCCATCGTGATTGTGACACCGTAATTTTTGTCGCAACCACATACCAATTTGGATCGATATGATTGAATGCCGCTGAAGATTTAAAGTTGTTATGCTGTTCATCAACTCTACTTCCTATTCCTCATTTGGACGAAACTCCGTTAGTTTCAATAAAAGAATAGAATGAATTAATATTCCATTGAGTGCACAATGAACTATTTCCAATAGCAAATTTACACCGCTTTATCTGATTTCCTTATTTCCTTATTATTATCTTTTAGCTCGGGTCGTTAACGTCCTGAACTTGACCCTCACTAGAAGCCATCAGAGGACTCATGTTTGATCTTCTTATAATTACAACATTTAGCAGAGCCAAAAATCAATTGGCCAGTAACTTTCAATTATTCATCCCAACTAATAAGAGAGTTTTGCATTCGCTGATTGAGATTAGCCTGAGAGCCTGCGGAAGCGATTTTTATTTTCTCAAGACAAATCATTAATAACTATAGTTGCGCGAGGTTGAATTGCAATCAGTCCATCATAAGCTTGGCAGTTTCGAGTGTTGAAATTGGGAAACACTTTGGAGTTGAGTTTCGATCCGGTTAAGGAGTAATTAAGTCTTCTATGTAACGATCGAAAGAGTAAAAGTTACAACCGATTTGCGTCGGAACGGGAAATGAAAAATAATGAGCGTTTACACGAATCATAAAGCGTGCAGCGGACACTGTATACCGTTACAATTTCAAGTTTCTTTTTCTCTCTCATCCCCCGACACCGTGGCACTTTGATTATCTATATGGTAAAACAAAAAGAATTCACGGGCAGAGGAGCTCCGCCTAGCGTGTGATTTCAGATCCGCCACGGAGAATTATTTAGTTGCATAATACGACGCACCCAGAATGGAGCGCGCGTTTATACAACTCCTTAACTCAGAGACTAAGGCCAAGGTCCGCATCGCCAGCTGTTTGATGATACGCAGGTTACAATGTAAACACAATCAAACGGACGTCTTTTCAGAGCCCTTTCCTTTTGATCCACACGACGCACGTGTGCATTTTTGACGCTCCGAATTTAATCAATGCCCAATCAAGCTTTTGTCCACCATTCTAAATGCTAATCTCAATTTCTCAATTGTTGCCATTTATTTTATTTTTATTTTATTTATAGTTTGAATTTTAATTTAAGTATGCAAACATGACTGTAAATATTTTTTAGTTGATATTTCATTTTTATTTTTTATTTTTTATTTTTTTTTCAGACTTGACACTAATTCTGAACCAAGGAGTGTTTTGCAAGTGGTTATTCTTAGTTAATTAGAAATTGATTTATAGCTAAGAATAGTTTTCATTAGTCAGCTGGTCATTTTTCGTGTTGAAAGAAGGGGGACTGAAAAGTATTGGGCAGAGAGTTTTAACCATAGAATGTGAAATTATTGTAATCGGCAGAAGAGTCGCGACGACATTTCACGTTGCAAATTTTTCTCAGCGAGTCATTGTAATTATGGATAGTGTATGAGAAAAATGAAAACGCGCTGCTTTTACTCATTTAATCTCCTCGCCAAATTGGCGATGCCAGTCAAAAGGAAAACACTTTCCAGTGAAAGGTTGGTTTGCACGCTACTCGGTCGTGTCCCAAAGATTCGATTTATATTCCTGCAAACCTGATGGCGCCCATCTTTTTTTTTATTCGCTCATTTTTATTTTACACTGTCACGCATTATTTGCCGTCCCATCAGCGAGTAACGACTTACGAAAGTGGGTTGTCGAACGAAACGGAACGCCGATTTTCTCTCGCTTCCAATTCATTATGTAGTCAACGGAATATGAATTCTTCGACACTTTTGTAATGACTCAAACTTCTCCTTGCACTTGAGTTTGAGTTCCTTTTTGTTGCTTTACGGCACGCGCCTACGCTCACCATTGTGAGCATTGTTTCGGTCAAGTTTATGAGTTTGAATGAATTATTTATTGTATTTTGATTTCGGCTGTAAATCCAACTCTGAAACGATGACGCGTTTGTACAAATGTTTTGTAACCGGAGTCTAAAAATACCAGATTATTTTCGGGACGTTTGAAAATCCGTCCGATTTGTCAAAACTTATTGCCACCATCAAAATTTCATCACGCGGTAAGTTGGGCGCATTTTTCTCTCCGCAATATCAGACTTCTGTGAAAACCATTTGCGTTTTCAATTCAATATTTACTCTCTTCCCAGAATTGTCACAGCTGGTATATACGCAGTAATCAACTCTCGAATCAACTCCAGTCAAGTTCGAAGCGAGTAAAAAATTTACAAACAATGCACAGGCCGTAACTTTGTTCTATCGATTTTGACGATAAAATTGTCACTCGAAAATCTTGTCACGAACATACTGAGAGGACAATAACAAAGCTGAAATGTGTACTGGCTATAGTCCACGAGTAAAACTGCAACATTAGTTTCAAATACCACGTGCAGTTAACGACACAAGACAATTTTGCCATGTGACTCACGCGAGAGAAAAAAATAGCCGAGCAGCATATCATTTTAAAATTGACTGCTATTGAATAAATTAGTTCGCCGGGCTATTACGCGTGACGAAACGCGAAAACAGAGTTTTGAAGTGAAAAAAAGCGTTTGATTCACACGTTCGAGATTTCGCTTATTGTTCTGTAACTGTGGCGAAATCGGTGATTAATATGTCCGATTGGAAGGCGAGTAAGAGTGCATACGGCTTTCGACAAATTCCTTTTGCTTAGGCGTACATACCATATCATATACCAACACATTTTACTTTTGTTTCTTTCGCGTTTCTTAATCGTTTGAAGCTCAGGAATCAAATCGATGAGGTAACAACGTTTTATCATTGTCAAAATACTGACAGTCCGATGACGAATTATGAAACTGAAAAAAACTCAAATCAAAAATGGTGTTTTTTTCTAGTGCAATTTTTGTTTCAAATTATGAATGGAGGTGAATATTAAAATGTAATATAACCGATAAATAAACCGAGCTAGGTCTACAATTATGATCCGAATGAAAAGAATGGATAATGAGTTGGGACAGAGTTGTAAAAAAAATAATGAACAACATTAACAGGAAGAGTTAATTAAATGATATCAACGAAAACTAATTAAGAATCTAAAAGCGAGCCCAAGTGGCATAAGCAATTAAGCGAACCTTAGGAGAATGTGTAAGCATGCAAACATAGTGAAAGGATTTCTGGCAAAGTCACCGTTCGGCGTTCAGCCTTCGAAGGCGCTGTGTACAGGTTCAGTGCAGCTACTTCCGGTCTGTCTCCCTGCTGGGCAGCGAACGATACGCAACAGATAACCCTGAATTGGCGATTCGCCTATTCGCGATTCGCCTCTCGCCATCCCCACCTGACGCCAACGGAAATACGCTTCGTAAAGTATCGTGAGCAAGTTCGTCTGCGCCCTGTGTGCATACGAGAGCGAAAAAAGATCCGATAGTTCCAATAGAGAAGAGACGCGAAAGGAATGAAAACTACTCTCTTCGACGAATGCCAGGCTTTCAGAACAGGCCAGCCGACTTGAGCAAAAATATTTGTTATTGCTCAGAGATGAACCAGCCGAGGGATGCCATTACATTAATCAAAATCCATTTACAACTGTCTAACCAATTTTTTGGTATCAGAGGGAATCCGGGCCCTAGACGTCACACATAATTTTTTCAGCAGGACATAGTTTAACGATTAGGTTGGACACATTACATGACGTCAAATAAACTAAAACACTTTTTCCAAGTGGTCGGCCGAGGGGGATTCGAACTCCCGATCACAAGCTGAAAGCGTTACCGCCACACCAACTTGCCTCAGTCCATTACATTAATAACAATCTGGTTTGTAAATAAATAAGGCAAACGCAAAGCCGAAATGAGAGTGGAGTTGGACGAGACGCGAGGACAGATCAATTTGCCATTGTCTTGGAACTTGGTTAGCCTATGATGAATGAGTCGATCACGTTGCAACGCTGTTGCTGTCTATTGAAGGCGGCCAGCGAGGCATCTCGCATGGGATGCAGCATAATCTAACGGGTTCTCTCACCTCCGACCTTCGAGAGCCTCCACGATCTATTCCTCCTCGGCTTACCGACTCTCTCTCGTTGAACTTGTCCTCGATACATGCACCTACCGCTGTCTCTCTCGCGACATAATTGATCGCAAATTTGAAATTCCTCTGTAAAAATGACTGTAATCCCTGACGCTAATTTGGTCAAGGAAACTTTTCCAGCGTTTAGATCATCTTGTCAGGTTCGTCTTGAGATTTAGATTTCTCTCTGTCGCGATAATAAGCGGGTCGCAAGATTTGAGCAGGTGCATCGAGCTCTGCTACCTGCCCACCCCGACGATCACAAAATAGGACGTGGAGAGGGTCGCGAGATATCGATTTCCCTTTCAAGGACGACCTTTCAAACGCCCAATGTCGGTCAAATGCGTGGGACGAGATAAGGTTGTCAATTCCTTTCGTATCACGTGCATCGCGATTGTTGTATCTCATCAATTCTTCTGACGACAGACAGGAAGACTCGGCGTCCTCCCGCGTCTTGAACCCGAGACCTCCCTGCTCAGTTACTTTCAGTTACAAACAAAAATTTATCAATCATTCTTTCACTCTCACAATATTAATCAGATAAAACTTTTATCTCCAAAGTTGTACAATCAACTACAATGTTGATTCAAAACTAAAAAAATCAAAAACAATAAAATAACCTTTGTCGTCATTTGTATTGTACATCGATTTTAAATGACAAATGTACGTACGTGGAAACGAACAGAGTTCTATGAAAAGTTCAGTTGTGAGGTGTTATTTTTTCCTGTCTAAGTTTATAGCAGGGGTTCCTGGATTTGGAAATCTGTATGGTTGTAGGCTTCGTGACAACTGAGGAAATTGAGTGTATAATGATGAAAATGGCAGGGTCGGACATAAAGGTTCTTGTAAGGAACGAAGGATATATAAAATTAGAGGAACGTGACGGCGGTATTAAAGCCCGCAAAAAAAGCGATGAAGCGCGGATTGTCCAAACATGGGCTATCTCGTTTGCCAGCACTAGTCGTGGCCTGTTCAGAAAAGGATACGCAGTGAGGGGCCTAATCCCTTCCTTCATGAAACTGACCAGCCACGTTCCCAGAACAGCGTTGATATTCACGAGTTGTCGAGGCAATGCTGGCCTTCAATTTTGCAAATAAACAATCATCGATCCAGCAACCGCTGCAGTTTCTTCGTCGTGCCGAAATTAAAGCAGGGACAATTAGAGATCGGCCAATTTGTTTTCACCAGGTTGTAATGAAACAATGTCTGCTGCAAACGTTTTACATCATTGCAAAATGTGCGATGGATTTTCTGTGCTGAGGTATGTTCCTTGTTCCCACGAGCGATCCCCCGACTTCCTGTTACAGCGAGAGAAACCCCGCTCTATTAGCATGTCTGAATGGTATCCGAATTAAATCGTCGCCCGGATCAATCTTAATTTTAATGGCGCAATGTGTCGGAACGTGATTTCATATCTCAAGCAGGCACTATTGGCGGTGTATAAAAATCATTGCCGGTTCTAGCGAAAACACTTGATTGACGTAGGCGAAACAACTCAAGCCTCTTATACAATGGAATGATAATCGAATTTTTAACAACCCCGAACTATGGTTAGATCAAATTACACGCTACCACACACTTGTTACACAGAAAATTGTGGATAATAATCCGCGGTGTAAAAACCAGTCCATGATGTAATTTCATTTTTCCAACAAAAATCAAAGATCAAAAGCGTTTTTACATCATGATGAAAAAAAAAAAAAAACTGATCGCGTGCATTTTTTATCTCGTGGATAATACGAGTTTTTACACAAAATGTCCGACTGTTGAACCGTACGTGTAAACACACTATCGTCTTACACCTTTTTTGCATATCTGCACAAGGTACACGCATGCAAAGGTCGTGTTGCGTAATCAATGACTGTGTCCCAGAGGCTACGCGTCCTTGTTAAACACTCGGTTCGCTCGGACACGAACTGATCGCTGTTGAATCCGAATTAAGTACTTCCTCAAACGCGTGTTTTGTCTCTGTTCACGCTGTTCCGCTGGTCCTAAGAATATAAATCGTTTTTTTTTCCTACTCTTACAAGAAATCCAGTTTCCGTATTGTAACTGAACATTTTTATTTTGTTTCAGGTAAGAGTGACCAATTAGTTCTTCTCATGACGGACAACTCAACTTTATCAGAAGCCTTTCCTGTGCTCGCTCCAATAAGAATCTATCTCCCCGTGATTGTAACTTACCAAGCGTGACGTACTACCGTTTTTATTAAATTTCTTATACATTTTTATATCAAAAAGTTGAGCACGATGTTTTGCTCGAGTTAAAATCGACTAGGTCAATATTCTCAGGTAAAAATGCATCCGCTGTTTTAGTAAACTCACCTCATTAGTCAATCCGGAGAACGATCAGCCATTAGAACAATTTTTTGCAGCCACTTTTTTGTCGCTTTATTTAATTTGCTTTTAATTAAACGGCAAACTGTGAGAAATGAGTTGGGTTTATTGGGTCGTCGCAAGAACAAATGGCATTATCATATCTTTCGATTCAGGCTTAACAAGATTCGACACCCAGTAAGGATTCTTGGAACCGTCTTGTTCCGTCTTGACCAGGAAGCCACTTGCTATTCTTAATCAAATCACACGACGTGATGCTCGGAGGAAACACGATCTCCGCTTGAATTTCAACCGAAGTAATTTGTCCCTTCCCATCGGTTGCAAATCGTTTTGCCTCGGCTGACGCAATGCTGTAAATTCTACATCGTCGGAGGAAACGGAAGTCGAGGTGAAAACTTCTTTTCTTCTTGTTGTCGCCGTACCACGTGACTCGCGGGCTTTTGAATTGCTGGATCGATGATAGACATCTCGTGCATTTCGTGTTTACACTTGCGCAGCAACATCGACGAGCCAACTTTATATTGTGCCTCTTCGAATGGGCGCACGTGTGTTGGTCCGCTCGCCATTCTATTACCACTCCGCCCGATGCCTTTAAACACTCTCTTTCTATCGTTTCAATGTCATTCCTCCCTTTATTTCAACATTCCAATTGTTTCACCAGACTCATTTCCTTTGCCTGTCAGTATCTTTTCTTCAAAAACATTCTTTCTCCTCTAATTCTCTTTCATTTCAATTAACATAATAATTGTACTTGCAAAAATTTTAAGTAGGCAATTTTTCTCCCTTGAGAGACTCTTTAATCTGACATAGAATTTTTTTCACATTGATTACAGAAAAAGCAGTTCGTCAAGTGGTTGATAGAAAGAGTTTGACTGAAGGGATTAAAAAAACAACTCGTGAAGAGAGCCAAACAGAAGTACTTCTTTTTTTGCCTCATTGCAAACTCCTATCGAGTGTCGCCCGACCTTCGTGCATTATTTGATAATTCCTGTTTCACCGAGGTCAATGTTAATGAGCTATGAAATTTTATGTAACATTAGTAACGTTGGTATCAAAAGTGCCACTCGAAATGCACACTCCTGACAAACAATTCCATTCAGATATTCCCAGCAAAATATACAGTTGCGTTGACATTTCAAGCGATGAAAAATTAAATGGACTAGAAATTCGGTGAGCTGTAGAAAATGTACCTTTTTTTTCTATACAACGCACTTGTCATTTTGTTGGTTTTATTTATAAGCTCTCAATCATCCTCGATGATTATTATGACCCGAAGCAACACATGCGAGACGTAAAAAGTTAAATCATCGACATAATGGAAAACGAGCACTGCGGGAACAAAATTTAAATGAACGTTAGATACGAAGCTATTTATAAAGTCTGATGACGAAGGTGAACATGGTGACTTAACGCGATAGTGCATCAGGCAATTAACAAGCGTTCGCACCTTCGGTCTGAAGTTGGTTCAACAATTTGTCGGGTGTTCGAAATTAAGCGTAACTCGAACCGGCAATAAAATGAGTGTAAACTTTCATTTGACAAATGTTTAGTCGTGGTCATTAATCTCAGTCAGTGGCTTGTGACAATCGGCCAGAAAAATATCTTATGAATTTACGCACTAACTTTGCGCGAACTCAACATCAAATCGATCCGAAGAAGTATTGGCGTTTCATTAAAAAAAAAAGAACTTTTTATCTTAGGTATCTCTCTATACATTTTATTTTTGAATGGGTCATTTTTTTCCATTAAAATGTCAATTGAATGGTGATGTGTTTATGTAAATGAGATTGCTGATGGATTTCACGTCACTGTCACTTGGACATAAAAATGATGTAACTCTCGGGATATTTCCTATATAAACTTTCGAATCTCTTAAAAATTTAATAACGTCCGTCGAATTCGAAAATTGAAATTTCGTTTTGATTGTGGGAAAGAAAAGAAAACATTTTGTTTTCTATAGGTTTATTGAACCACTCGTTGAAAATTGCGCTGGATTTTCAATCGGGCATCACAATTATGTATTATCGATCGATTGAACGATCAGAAATCAGAGCACAATTAAAATCTCGATCAAGAATCGGTGGAATGTTATTCGCAAGTGTTTGTCCGTGATAAAAAGATTAAAAATGTAAAACGATAAAGATGTTATCTCGACATCAAATACAAATGTTGCGTAACCGTTTTGACTTTTATCATGAAGCCGGTGAATGAAAACTGCGTAATTGGCTCGCGATTATGACAAGGCTGCAAGGAATCGCGAACCGTCAGAAGGAAAATGAATGAAATATTTATCGCGTGCAAAATGTTGCGCATGCCGTAAATCGCGCACTTTCCATACATGCAAATGTACCTCGTGTAATTAACGGAACAATTTCAGCTACACGCTGATTAAGCCAGACGAGCCGTATAGTTTCCGTTAAATAATAAATTTTTCTACCTGCAAGCACATTGCTGCGTGATCAAAATTAAAAATATATAACATATCGTTGATTTTCCATTTGTCATTGTTCATTAAGGATGCAACGGTGAAACATTAACAGCGCAAGAAATAAAATCGTTTTTATAAACTCAGAGAAACTCGGATGAAAACTTTCATCTGCTATAAAAGCAGCGACCAATCAGAATTCGAGAAATGCAAACTTAATAATTGAGTTTTTAAAAATTAAGAATAAACGCAAATATTGTTACAAGGAAAAAAATAAAAAGTTTTGGATCATTCGTTTATTGTCGACTGGGATACAAAAGTTTTGCGTAGGAAAAGTTGCAGACGTTGGCGAAGGCATCGGTTTATCTGTGATCTGAATGAAAACATGAGTTCGTTTTAGTCACGCCAATTGACGAGGCACTGTTTTTGTCATCCTTACGAGGATTAACCGAGTTACGTAATCGGATCAACCTGCAATCCAACTACAATCACTCGCACAGCTTAATTAATCCGATGCAAATAAGCAAATTTGCGAGTTTAATTTGTTTTTGATTATAATAAAATTCGCCCAACTAACTTTCGTTGCCCCGTAACGGTGCGCGAGGAATCCAAAGAAGGAGCAATTTCAGTGATTCCATAAAGCCGCGTGAGCACCTTTTTATAATCTCAACCGCAACGGCGTATAGCTTCTTCTCTTTTTTTTTTTTTTTCATAATTGCAATTATGCCGGTGCTCACTTCCTGAATAACCCTTGCGTTCATGATCAAATAAACGTTACTCGCAATAGCCAACTTATCGATTTATAGTCAACCACAGTCTTTCATCTTTTTGCTATGAAAAACATTACACTTTTTATGGCCACAATTTTTTTCATTTTTATTTTTATTCCGACTTCTCGCTTCAAGCGTAACCTGGATTTAAAAATATTCGCGCAGAATTGTGCCACGTGCAGACTCTGATCCATATTTCACCGTTGGTTTTCCAGGATCCCAAAATCATACAATATGAAAGTGCAGATAACATGCATTACACTTGGAAACAAAATTCAGTGACTCTTTGCTTGCCTTGTTAAAAACCACTCGCCTTTTCTAGTTACAATTTTCATTTCCCTTTTACAAAAATTAAAAAAAGAAAAGTAAATGTTTGTGTTTCATCATAAAAAATGTGATGGAAATATTGTTTGAGTTTATATTGTTGAGTGTTTTAGTTTTGTAGTGGTAAGATAATTTGATTTGGAAAAAAAATGTTTGTCCTCTGATGATTGTGGCTTGAGCAGAAAATCGGAAGAAAAAAATGTCAGACAATTGAATGAGCGTTACGTCACGGTCATATTTAGCCGTAAGAGAGAGAATAGTTGTGTAATGCGATGCGTTAGATGACCGAAGGCATCGCTGCGGATGGGTATCGCGTTCCCATATCACTGCACCAAGACAAGACTTGGCGCTCGACGTTCCGCGCCGTGATTCATGGGAGAATCTCAATGCAGACAATTAATAACAAAACCGGACGACTCAGTAGCGCCAACCGTTCAAAAACTAATCCCTCGTTTGGACCATTTGGCAACAGTGCTGCCATTCATTCGGTATCAATTTTACATATCAATTGGCTTTCAAATTCTATTCACGTACAGGAAAAGATTTCTTTCATCGCGTGAGGCATGCAGAGACAAAAATAATAATAAATAAAAATTGCCCACTTTATATTTATGTTTCTCGGTAAGTATTCAATTCGCGCTATGACATATTCACTATTGTGTTGCTTTTCTTTGAAGGCTGATCAATTACTCCGCCTGGCGACACAATCTTCTCAATTATTTATCACTCAGTCTTATCTTATCGAACGGTTCGTTTGTGACTCATAAAAAAAGATGTCAGAAATGGTGCGTGCATTAAACCCATTTGATCTCTTTCATCAGAACTCGAACGTTTCTTCAATTTATCAAGCCATAGAAAGTTCAACTTTGATTTTCACTAAAACCAATCAAATTTGCAAATAAATGTTCAAAGAGTTTCAAACCTGTATTTTATTTTTTCAAATTTATTTCCCCCCCGACAAAGTCCATTGGCGATCAATCACGCTTTCTAAATCAATGAAATTTTGGTCTCCCGAGGGAACTTGCTGCGCGACCTTGCTAATCTCACGGAGGAACAATTTAAAAGACATAAAAGTCCGAGGCTGGTTTACTAATCGGACGATGAATATTCGTGATCCGACGTTGATATCAAAGTGACGAGATTGGACGCGCGTAACAGCACCGTTACTCGGCTCAAATCGTTGGCAATTAATTGGAATGTTTATGCTGATTGACTCGTTTTGAACGCGTGCAGGGCAGAGCGCGGCGCACACCGGTGCAACGCCTTTCGCTTTCTCGTTCATCTTCGGACTTTTTTTCATCCTGGTCGTTACTGGGGGCTTAGGTGACGCGACCTTGCGAGACGCCAATCAAATTGTCGCACTTTTCACCGGAACCATAATTAATACCACTAAGAAGACAACGGCACACTTTTGCCATGCCGTCTCACTCGGTGAGTTTTACGGCCGGAATTTACGGCCTTCTTATTTTGCAATATTGATTTCTCATTATGCCACGAATCAGCTCATTATTCACGTTAGAAAGTCCTTATTAATTGCGGGGATTCCACCTTTGCCAAGGACGTTCTCCTATTTTTGGAACCACCACAAATGCGTTTCAATTTCTGATGTTCATTTTTTTTTCTCTCTCTCGGTTTCAACTATTTTATGAGAGAGAGATTCTTTTTCGGACGCCACGTTGCTTAATGCGCATACCAGCGACTTCGGGTCAGCGGCTCTCCATTTGCCATTTGAATGCACCTGCAATTTCCAACGGTGCACTTAACCAGAGAAGAATATTTGTTGGACACGGTCCAACATCCTCGCCAGAGGTTCTCGATTATGTTTTCACTGTTTCAACCGAGGTCCATTTGTTTTTGTAATTAATTTTTGGATGATGCGAATTGTATAATAAAGTGGATCAGCGATATAATGTGGCCCGAAAGCGAGCTCGCAAGAAAGCCACGAGGCGCAGCCCAAGACAAATAACCAATTGTGGCGAATTTGCATGCGAATCGGGTCGCGAGCGAAGAATGCACGCTCAATTAATGAGCTATTATGTATTGTCTGTCCGAGCTGATTCTAAGTATGTTTTCTGAGGCCCAACTTAATTTTATTCCCACTTCTGACTGGAATTTTTGGTACAATAAAAATTGCTGAATTTTAATCGGTTGTTCAAAATTTAGTCCGTAAATGGGAGTAGACAATTTATTGAATTTTGCATTTTCATTAAGTTGAAGATGGGAATGTGAATTTATAACGTACTTAATTTTTTTAAATTATGTTTCGAAGCTGATATTAATGTCTAACGTAAAAAAATATGTCGAGATTTTTTTTGCATTTTATTGATGTTTTATATACAAATTACACGTTGCAATTCTAAGTGAAATGTAAATGAAAAATAAATTAATTGCGAAACGGTTGATCGGAACCTCATCTCTGTAATAAACTGAATTATGATAATCCAATAAATTGCTTGCATAACTTTGTAATTCAGGAACAACATGCTCAGTGGGAATTCAAAGTTTCGTATACAGCTCGATTGAAATAGTTTGTATGTGAAACTATTGTGCGTATTTACATGTTTGTACAGTCTGCTTTTTGTTCAGAGGTGCATTCCAAATTTTAGAAAGCAAAAATGTGTAACCTCAAGTTTCAAAGTTTCGAAAATTTAAGATCTGAAGATAATAATGTAGGTGAAAATGATAAGAATATTTTTCATCAATACTTTTTTGTCATCTTTCATATCGTGATTCATTTTTATAAATCAGAAATAGCTCCGAGTTATTCAGTCGGATTATTTTGTGTGAAAATCACTTTTTCTCTCGCTTATAAATTCCTAATTTATTTTTTTTTTTCTCTGACAACAAATACTTACGTAATAGAATTATATTTGACTGTTGTATGTAGCGTTCAAATTTCATCATATATCAAATACTGGTTTCATTTTCCTTGCAAATTTTTATCTTCAGGAAATGAAAAATTTTTATTTACGAAACAAAATGATAAAATAGTGTAAAAATAGGTGAAATAAAACACGATATAAAAATAACAATGATCGAGCATGCAATCGTACCTTTCAATCTCGGGATTTTTTTCCAACATAAACGTTGGTCAAAACATGCAGAAATTTTAACTTACAATTCGCTAAATAACATATGCTGACGTACAAGAATTTATATATTTTATTAATTGCATCAACGAAATTTATTTTATTGTCAGCGAATTCCTGATCAGGTGTTTTGTCACAAATGTTTACATAAAAAAATATTATTTATCACTTACAACACCTATATTTCTATTAAATGAAATCATAATAGTTTGTTAATCTACTGCGCACGCGCATCTACCAAAGTTACATCAAATGTTTCCACTTTCAAAACTTGTATTCTTCATGATTCTTCTGATACGACCACAACAACTTTATCGGTCAAAAAGTTTTTTTGACAAGTTTTTGTTTAGATTTTATCTAATCGACTTTTTTTTCGCAATTTTTGTCCGTCAAAGAAATAGTAAATTGTTTCAATTGATTCTAGTTAGATTAATTGATAAAATTGTTCAATCAATTTTCGTGTCTAAATAGAAATAATAAAATTTGTGTTTTCAGGTCGAGGATAGCGAGCCTAGGTTAAGATGTCACATCACAGTGATGATAACATGCTCATAGCGACGTCCGACTCGTTCTGGGAGCCGGGCAATTACAAAAGGACAACAAAACGGATCGAGGATGGATACAAACTCTGCGACAGTCTCATTGCCATGGTGCAGGAGCGCGCGGACATCGAGAAGACCTATGCAAAGGCGCTGAAAAGCTGGTCGAAAAACTGGAACGACAAAATAGAAAAAGGTCCGGAGTACGGCACCACCGAGGCCGCATGCAAAGGTTTCCTCAACGAGGCTGAGAGAATATGCGACGTCCATTCCAGAGTCAAGGACAACCTCTGCAATCAAATTATCTCCGATATTAGGACGCATCAAAAGGAATATTATCACAAGGTATACAAACACAAACAACAATTTGTTTCAAAAAAAAAGTTTAAAAGTAAAACAAAAAGACACTCTTAGAAAAGTTGATTAAAAGCAAATTACTTCTTATCAGCAAAAACCACTTGAGTGGATAAACGTGGTTAAACAATAGATAAAAGTGATAACCAACAAATTAGCAGGATATTTTTTACTAAACGAATTTGAATGTGAAAAATGAAAAAAGCAAAGGATAAATATAATAATTTGAAATGTTTCAGCAAGTTGGAGCTGTTGATAAGATGTTTTATTGTTAGGGAGTGTGCAATCAGAGGTTTATCGAATAATAATCAAACTTTTGTTTTCGCAGTCAATGATGACCATGAAGGAGAAGAAAGATATGGACGACGCGTTTAAGAAAGCGCAAAAACCTTGGAATAAATGTCTGCAAAAGGTGGAAAAGGCCAAACAGGAATACCACAACAGTTGCAAGACGGAGCGCACGGCCGCCAACATGGAGAGGAACGCGTCGGCCGACAGTTCACTGTCACCGGACCAGGTAATTTTTGCACTTTTTCCAATCCCACTTCCGTTAACAATTCAATGGGAAAAAGCCCGCTGACGAGACGGCTCTCTCTCAAGTCACGAAACACTTTGTTCACGTATGTTAATACCTGTATCTACATCTCCAAGATGTGATTTCATTTTGATCTCAATGAAATGGCAATTTCATCAAATTGCTATTCAATTGCAATGCCAGCTATAATTTTCAAGTTCCTGGTTATGTCTTTTTTCTTACAATTTTTTGTGGATCAATAAGTGTTTGTGATTTGAAAGAGGTGGTTTGGAAAAGGTAGTAGAGAAAGAAGCGTGTAATAAAAATTGGCAGAAAAATGAATGGTGTGTGAAGTCGAGTAGCAAAAGGTTGTATTTAGACAAAAGGGTTATCTAGTAAATGATATTTACAGTCTGCTGCCCGAGGCTCTGAAAGCGTACGTTGATCACCATTGTCTATGTTGTTTACGAGGTTTGCATGAGAGGAATGACTTATGAATCTTAACGTACGATTTTTGTTTTTCTTCATTTAGGTGTTTAAAACAATGATAGACGATTTTCTTAATGAGTGCATGTTGCATTCATGTCTAGCGTACAGACAATCCTTTCAAATTAAATTTCTCCTCGGTCAATTGTTCTGTTCTTAACCTTCTAAAAATCTTATTACTATACTTCTGATAAATCTTCTAAAAATTTGTCATTTGGCTTTATATCATTTTTGTTTCTTTATTCTATTGGACTTTTCGTATGTTAAAGTTTGTTTCGCTCTGTGCTTGAAAAGATTTGCAAAATTATTTATAACAAGATAACGTCCTCACAAGAAAAACTGACGACGTTTTAGATGACAAAATGTGGATGCGGTGCATGGAGCCACAGAATAAAGTCCTTTAGGAATACTAAGATAGGCGACGTTGAGCTTGTATGTATATATAACGTTGCATGTTGCATGTCTATTAATTCGCCTTTTTTCTTTCTGTTCAACTTGTTTTTCTCGTGGCAGAAAGCTTTGACGGTAAGCAACTTGTCACCTGAATTTCATTGGTAACATTGACACTCACACTTTTGTATCCGTGCTCCCCCTTTATCATATTCAAACATGCTTGAACTATTTTTCATATTACGAACGAGTATTCATTTCAGTTTAGTCTTTTCCTATTTATTAATTGTAATGATAAGTAGGTTTTTTTCAGTCCATATGATATGTAACATTTTCAAAAACTTAACATTAACAAAGGTGATTTTTTAATTTCAAAATATCATTTCCGAAAATATCTACCAACAAAATGAATAGAAAGAAATTGAAAAAAAATGAAAGATCAATACGATTTTTAAAGACCGCCATTGAAAAATCACCTCATCATGCTATTCTTTTTAACAAATCCTATCGGGGCTTCACATTGTGTAGCAATCGAGAGAGCTACTTAACAGTTATTCAATTAGATATGTCCCCGCAAAATTAGAACATTCTCTTGTATAATTTTATTATTGAGTTGCCCTTGTTTCTCATTCTCATTCATCGCCAGCATTGTACAATATTCAAAAATTGTTCAAATTGTGTAAATAAAAAAAAAACAGAAAAACTGTGAACGTTTTTGACTGTTCGACTTGATTGTTCAATCACTCAAAGGCCAAGGAGGCCTTCTTTCCACTTCATTCGAAATTGTTACTCCAGTGTTTGTCTTCTCAATAGTCGCTTATACGAGACTAATTAAAGTTGAAAATTAGCCTGCAGTTAGAGTGAAATTTTGTTCGTTCAAATTGTTAATGCTATGGCTTTGTTCCAACAGGTGAAGAAGATGCAGGATCGAGTGCAAAAGTCTAAAGAGGAAGTTCAAAAGGCTAAGGAGAAGTACGAAATTGCCCTTCAGGAAATCAACCAGTACAACCCAAAGTACATGGAAGATATGACCCAGGTGTTTGAGAAGTGCCAGGAAATGGAAAAAGTTCGACTGCAATTCTTCAAGGAGATTCTTTTTAGGATCCAAAAAACTGTCAACATATCCGAAGATCCAGTGTAAGCATACTAACTGATTCGAATTTGATTATACATTCTAATCTTGTTATAATTTAATCAAATTAACATTGATTAAAAGTTGAGAACTTGATTATGCAATTACATTAAACGAACATTTAATTGGACTGTAAATTGACGTAGCTGAGAATTAAACATTGGAAATGTTTTACAGGCTTCCACAAATTTTCGAAGAATTCTACAACACTATTAAAAACGCGGACTCCGATAAAGATTTGAAATGGTGGTCCACCAATCACGGCGTAAACATGGCCATGAACTGGCCACAATTTGAGGTAACAATCAGTGTTCTGCTTGTCCAATTGGCGCTTTATCTTACCCTTAATTGTTCACCCCAGAAAGTTTATATACTTTTTGACTTGCCAAGTTTAGCCTCTTAGTGTCGCACTTGTCCATCATTTCATCAAAATGTAATGTTACCGTTGTGTCCCCAGTCTCTTGACGATATTTTCATCCAATTCAGCCATCTAGTTTAATTTAAACAAACGATGATCTCCATTAATAGTCAATTAATGTTTACGTTGGCTAATGAGATGTTTCAAGAATTGAAATAGAAAACATTTGAACTGATTTTATTTATTGCGACCGACATGTTTCTAAATAGACGATAGTTGTTAATTGGAATGCCTGCATGTGATTGTGTGTATATTGCTATTATACAGGATTACACGGAAGAATTTCGCGACATCGCCAAAGGCTCCAAGTCTAAGGAAGCGCTGCCAGCAGGCTCCATCACACTCATCAATCAGCGCCCCGTCGGCGAGGATCTGCATGTAAAGATTTCTTCCCCTTACTTTGTTTAAATTCATTTCAATCATGGTTCAAAATCAATTTCAAATTCATCGCTTACGAAACAATAAATAGTACAAAGTGGAATCATTTTATTTTTTTTTTCACGATCATTTATTTGCTTTTGGGCATCAAAATGTCATTATGTCAAACAAAATCAATTTTTTGAAACAAAAAAATCATGTTTAATCTAAATTTATTTTATTTTATAGAGCACGTTTGCATGATTGTTCAATATTATTCGTGCATTGTGCAAGTTTATGACTTAGCTTTGTATGGGCAGATATTTTTCATACAAAGATAACGAAACAAAAATGTAATGATAATAATGCCATTTGGCCGATCTGAATTCGATTTTCATACGAATATGATTCATACCCATTCAGGATTTCCCACCGAGCAACAACAAAACAAAAGCGAAAACGAGTAATCGAATAATATCCACCGACGTAGATAACGCAGACTCCAAATCAGACACCTTAGGATCATCTAAACAAGGATCAGAGAAGAGCAATCATGATGGCAATTCTGTTAGTAGGACATCCACAATCACGTAAGTCTCAAATTGCATCTTTTTTATTTTTATAGAATATAACAAATGACAGTGGAAATTGAAAATTGGTGTGTTTTATTCGTGTTTGATATTTTCAATATATAATATTTCTTATAAAATGCAGAGAGTATTTTTACTAAAGAGAACAAATTGGTTGCAGGAATGGAACAAATGTTAAGCCAGAATCTAATCCATTTGAGGAAGAAGAATGGGAGGAAGATGGTGGTGAACAGTTGATAGATAACGGCGAACCTGGCGTTCCTGTTAAAGCATTGTATGATTACGAAGGCGCTGAAGCTGATGAACTGAGTTTTAAGCAAGGTATATCAATCATTATTTTTTACCCCATCATGATACGCTATTTAAAATTATCCAATAAAAATATGTTTCTATGATCTTTATATTCTATGAAGAACATTAAAGAAATTAGTTCTTTTGTTAAGAACTAAACAGTTATAATGAAGCTGTCACATTAATTGCAGGCGATGTCTTTGAAAAACTGGAAGATGAAGACGACCAAGGATGGTGTAAAGGAAGGAAAGACGGAAGAGTCGGCCTTTACCCCGCAAACTATGTCGACCTAGTAGCCCAATAAGCTCTTGCTCAGAAATGCAAGGAGAACTTACTAACAAACAACCAAAACAGATAACATGAACACACACATACAGACCATAAACATAACTGCAAAAAGACAGAAAATTGAAGAGTTACACACAATCAATGCAACAAATCCAAAGAATGTTCAGAGTTCGACTCTACCAGAATTACGGCCTTGAGAATATTTCAAGATCGCTAATTGTTTGGATTTTAAACTGTAATCTTTCAATTGTTCTTCTGGTCGAGGTGGTTAATCAACTAGTTATCACAATCTTTAATAGGTGTCCAATTGCTAGACTTTTTCGACAGAAACTATTATGCCCCATTCTTCGAAGGGGGATTTGAGATAAAATGAGAATTCAAGACGTTTGCTAGCGTCACAACTGTTTCAGATAAAAAAGAATTAAAAAGCAGAAAAAAGTTACAAATGATACATATATATATACAAACGTAAATAGATGAAAAAAAACTGCACCGTAAATTATTGTATGGAGTTTCACACTCGTTCGAACTTGATTTTCTGGGTCTGAGATTGTAAATATTACAATTTTGTTTCAGCACGAAGATAAATCAATTTGTAAAAAAGTATTGTGAAAAAATGATACAAAAAAAAACAAAGAAAATGTCTTGCAACGAAAGTGAGACATGTTTTCGTTCAAAGATCCGGAGGTTTGTGCTTGTTTGTAGAGTTTGTATGAAGTGCCTTTTTTTAAACAAAAAAACTAACAAAAAAAATGATACCCAAATGTTGATTCTTTGGTGGTCAGTTGTTGAGTTTTCGGTTTCGTTGACGAAACAACGAAGCAAGTACCCTCGGCCTAATTATTGTTAACGTCGCTCTTCGGTTGCCCGCGAAATTTTTCGTGCTACGAGATGCCGTTTTACTGCACACTTGGTGGATCCTAGATAGCTAGATTAGCGTGATATTGCTAGAATAGCAAATTGAAAACGAAACACAAGAATCCTTTTTTGATCAACATTTTACAAAACAAAATGATGAAAATATACAAAAAAAATTGTACTCGTTCAAAGGAAACCTAACAAAAATCACTGTGACATCGCAGAACACGAACATGTGCATTTGATTTGACAACCAAACGACAAATTAATAACTTGTATTGCCAACGTAGGTTTTTACAATTGTTGTACAGACACTGAATTTTTTTCCACGTTGTATTTTACCTTGTTTTTTTATCCATTTCTTGCATCTTTATTCTTGCAAATCAACGTTTAATTTATTGCCCAATGTACAACAGCGAGCGAGAAAGAAAACATGAAATTCAACTTCTACGTAAGCGGTGTGTCATTGTATATAATAGTATTTAAAAAAACAAACACGTAGCGGTACTTTTAATTATTATCGTTTAATGATTGATGTCAAGGAAGAGCAAACGGCCGGGTTTTCAGGCCGACCTCACCGAATGCGAATTCTATTTACGGAGATATATGCAAGATTCTATATATACATAATATATGTTTTTGTTATTTATGTTTGATAGATGATATTTAAATGCGACCATGGGAGAATGTAAAATCGAATTTTTATGCGAATCATTGTTACGCGCAGAGTCATTTTTAATTTTCCGTGCCGTGTAATATTTCTTATACTTGCTCTAAGATTATAACAAAATCATATAACTCAAAACTGTATACTCAATCGATGTAATTTGACGAAAAACCAAAATCTCGATAATCAAAAGCGTGCGAATTGTATAAACGTTGCACAAATGATATTACACGGTCATTGTGAAAAAGTGTCGGCGATTTGGATTTTATTGCGTATATTTATTACAGGGAATGTTCCTTGAGGATTTTCGACAGCGTGCACTCGCACAGAGAACCAAAACTGTCGCACTCCTCGCCGAACCATTTCGCCCTGATTTTTCCTCTGTACATACATTATAATTTAATATTTTGAACGGCAAGGCAGCTACGATCATATTGCCAAAGCAATCTAGAGATAGAGGGATGAAGTCGGAATCGCGTGTCTCTTAGGAAGGGCTTATTTCATTCGCCTACAAATTGCGAACCTTTACATCGAAATCGAAACATTTTACTTTTAGTGGAAAGATGATGGAATTTGTTGCATGTCATAGCATTTTGATAAAACTTACTTGCCGATTGTGAATCAAATAAACTATTTCTTGAACGCATTATTTGTTGATTTGTTGCGGATGATCACGCGCGATTGTTGTTTCTTGCTCATTTTATTGTATTCGTACACAAATAGTCGATTCTGCAAGATGCAGCGAGCATTTCTTATTCACTTTGTCAATATCATTTTTGAATTGTTTGCAAAAATTGAAATGAAAACTTTTCATTCGATTGTTCCTCGCGAACGAAGTAAGATATTTTATGTAAATACAGTTGTAGAGCGCGATAGTATAGTAGACTTCGATTCAGCTTGGGACTGATTTTTGTATGCCCTTTATTGTTCAGTGTTTCTGTTTTAATGTTAATATTTATTTTTTTCTTTCCATTCCTTTACTTCTTTTCTTTTAACGAAATTACAAACTCCCTCCCACAAAGAGTGTACGTGGTAACACTACAAAATGTTACGTACAATTTCGGTTTGTGTGTACGATCGATTATTATGTATCTCTAATAAAATGCTCTTAAGTAATCATCATCAAATTTTCTTTTAATTGCCATTTAAAGATGGGGTATTATATAAGCATGTTTTAATTAACCATCACAAGAAATTTGTCAAATTTGAAAACCGTACAAAAGTATTTTTTATTCACGTTAGTATTAATGATA
>JAAMPD010000849.1:0-35038 GCA_025266255.1 Trissolcus basalis
CTATAGTAACTAAACATTTGATATAAATCATCCAATTTTGTAGTATCTTTAACTGAACAGTTTAGTAATTTTCATTCGAAATGGCTTATATCCCTAATTTACTGAATAGTTTAGTAAAAATTATTGTTCTTTTCTCTTAGTGTACGTAGGTAAGTAGATGACTAGTTGTATGAAAAATATTTAACAATAAATGATCTTACACGATCATTTGTACGTGCAAGCAACCACTGGCAGGGTTCCCGATGGCTTTTGGTGCGTCGTAACAGTCGTCGCACGGTATTTTTTACTGTGGCGGCGATGTTCTTGCCGGTGGCTGAATCACGATCCGGCAAATCAACGTCGACACTTCTGCGCTGGCGGGCAGACATTGGAGCCACCTTGTGGCCACGACTTGAGTCCATTGCGCAGATCGCGCTTGTCACTGTGTTCGGAGCTATGGTGAAGAGTTTTGATGCTCAACGTTGGGCCCTCCAACGTTGAACGACTTGCAATCTCAAAATAAACAAAATCACTATTCTTTCTCAAATTGATATCAAATATAAAGTGTTGACAAACAAATTCATTTGCTCTTCTCAAATTGTCTCCGCAACTTTGGCCTTTCTTGGCCGTACAATCATGTTTTATCTCAATTTTCTTCTTCGTGGGACTCGTGCATCTGATCCAACCAACCACAATTTCAAGTCAACACGGTCATACCAAATTTCACTATTACTGGCGTTATATTGATTTATCATCTGCCAAGGTGTGTTGGTTGCAACTGTCTCAACGCCTTTTGTGCTTGTATATGCCGATCGGAAAGAATTTCAAACACACTTGATGCTGGAATGTTGCACGGACAGAGAGGTGTGTCGTAACGCGAATCTTCTTTTGGTGCGGCCTTGCCTTCGGTGTGTAGGAGCCTAGTTGGGAGTAGCCAAGTGAAACACGGAATTTCTTATCGTCGCACTTGTAATATCACTGCACATGTTTTAACCATACAATTTTAATATATTCCTTTTTGGTCTTTGTTTGTTTGTTCGTTTTTTTTCTTCCTTTCCTTTTTTTTGTTCATGAAAAAATTCAAAACAATTTACTCAATTTTAAATTCAAGCTTTTTCTACAATCAAACGACGACATGCGCTTCTAGTTATTTTTACATAACTGTTTTGTAATTAATTTTTGCAAGTTTTCGAACGAAAGGGAAGCGAAATCGACTTTGTCAACGGCGACTTGTCTTTGTCACTAAGAATGCCACAATATTATTTATACGATCACGTGCAACTAAAAGAAATGTCTGGCTGATGAGTCAAAAGGAACCCGCGCGAACTATTGTTTGAAATCGACAGCAATACTGGGATTGTTATACCCGCAAGTTAACAACGACATCCGATCGATGCTAATCCAATTGAACTATCTCAAGTTAATGCACGCTAATCTCAAGTTCTTATATTTATGTAATCTAATGAGTGTCGTCAAAGTTATGTCATGCTAGATAAAACAATCATCATAAACGGAATCAATAAAAGTAACATCATTTTAATTCAACTAAATTAAGTCAAGTTCAACCTGATATTAAAACTACATTTTATTGTTATTACACATAAATACTTTCGGTATTGAAATCGGTGCGGAATGGAGTCATTTTCTTATCACGTATTTTTTGTACAAAAAATTTATTGATAAAAGGTTTTCATCAAAATTGGAACGAATATGCAAAATTAATATATATCGTTTCGGCTTATTGAACTTATTTGTATGATGAAAAATACAAAGCCGAACAAACAAAATTTTTTGTATTATAATTTTGACACAAATTTACACCTGATAGGTAGTCATTATACGCAAGTTAAATTGCAAATCATTCAAACAGGACACTGACAGATGGTCAGAGAAAAATATCGGTATTAAAATAGTGAGCAATAATTTTATGTAATAAATCGTGAAATAAACGTTGATATGGAAGCTGCTTTGCGTGCGGAGCATGATTCTATCGAGTGGATCTCCTTGAGGGTAACAATGTATGTGTCTGTACAATAATCAACTTGTAATAGATAAAAGCACATATACAGAAAGATCATTGCTTGCAATTTCGGTTTTGCATTTGCTCTACTAGTGTCCCTTTTTTTTAATTCTCTTTTTCAAATCAAATTCGCTTTCCTTTTCTTAACACAAGTATTTGCCTGTTTAAAATATATATTGCATATCCAAGCAAGAGCAGATATTCTTTTTATTATTCAAATAAATCTATCTCAAAATTGAAAATGAATTTTGCTTGACTTGAAACAAAAATTTCATTGTTCGATAAAACAAACATCAGCATAATACACACTTATAACAAAAAATTAATTTTGTTCAACTGAATTCTAACATTTGCAAGTTCATTACAATAACATTTAGCAATTCAAAACAAGCAAAGAAAAAATAATTTTTTCAACAATATATATGATCCTTCACTTAACTCACATATTATTTAAACGAATATATTTTTAATATTTGGTTCATATGTAATGTATAATTTGTCAATATACGCAACGGTTTTACGATTCCTTATAATGTCATTAGTAGTAAATGAGTTATGGCATTCCTCTTTAGTTATACACTTATTCGGCATTGATATAATAAAAAATACATAGACCACTTCCGGTAACTTGGTCTCGGCTTTCGTAATTTTTTAGATTAGTATGTAGTATATTGCAATTTTTATTGTATGAAAATTAGGATACATTCTAAACTGAAGAGTGGTCATTGATGTATTATTAACATTTTTCATTAGAGCTAATGAATTTGAACCCAACTTTGAAAAGAAAAAATTTTTTTTTCTATTTTCAAGTATATTATCATGCTCTGACAATCTCTGTGAAGTCGACATTATACGGACTGCATATAACTATAAACAGCAACAATTCTGCAATGTGAAAAAAAACTGACAATTTTTATTGTATTAAGATTAAGATAATGGCGATAAGCGAGCAAGGACAACCTTTTTAATAACATATTTGGATCGATTTGATACTATTTTATACAAACGAACCAACCATTTATCATAAATTTTTTATGTACGCTCACTATTTTTTTGTACATATATAATAAAAAGTTATAATAATAGTAGTAGTAATGATAATAAATCACATTACACGTTGGACGATTTTTTAATTCATTATTTGTGAAATTGCAATATGTTTCATATCATGTTTTACAAAATCTTTGACTATGATTCTAAAATTCACAATATGATGCATGTAGATTGTTCAATTTGCTTGTGTTATTATAATTATAATTATTATAGTTGTTATTATTATACGTATTTATAAATTTGTTCATAACAATGAATTGCAATTTGATGTATAGCAGCAGATAATGCAGATTTGCGTTTATCGCTTGGGGCATGATTTTGAAATTAGACGATGGGAGCCACTGGTTAGCATACTTTGTTCATTTTCGCGGATCGTAAACATACGCCCACACCTTTGCTATTCTTAAACAACACGGCGCATGAAAAACTGTCTGTCAGTGATCAGCTTGACTATAAAACAATAAAAAAAACTTAAGTTTTCAATTAGATGACACATTTCACATCATCGTTAGAGGATAAATCACGATTTGCGTTTCAATTATTATTATTTATTCATAGATTGATGACTGGTTTTTGTTGAATATAAAACTCATTGCGCTCATCTGTTATTCCTTGTTTGATCAAACTTTATCACTGTGTATAACAAATAAATGAGCACAAATGTTTGAAACAAGTGGTGAAAACTGCTGTTGACGATTATCGAGAATTGCCGAGACCTTGTGAGCTTTCTTAGTTTGATAAGTTGCAAAGTTTGTTATCTGCAAGCTAATCGCCAAATTGAGGCTCGATTTTTGAATGTTTAGGAGTATTTTATATTAATGATGAGCATTTAAAACTTGAGGATTATTAATTTGATGAATAGTGCGATGATAGTACAGCCGGTTCTTGTATCGATATTGCAGAACATCAATGCCGCCGTTTATTTTGCATGTACAGTTTGTTCGAGGACTTATGTAAAAACAACTGAGAGACTAAATCGGCGTTCAGTTGATCAAAGGTTGCGCGAGAAAAATGTTGTGGAGCGCAAGATCAGTCACTTGTAAATTAACACGCTGAGTCACGCGGCAAAATCACGTAACCATCGCGAAACTTGACTTGATAATGTACCTACGAAATTCAGCATCGAAAGTAAATATGAGTAAATATGTTTTGAATTTTCCACCAATAACACTTTCGCATATTCTGTTATCATCGTCATCGTCAATGTCGTCGTTGTCATTATTATTATCATCATCATTATCATCATGAGTATGAGTTAACGATAGATATTAGGATTTTCGTAAAAGTTACACTCACATAATGAAAACAAATTTTCGCGTGGGTAAAAAACGCCGACTAGCCGTGTATCGTGCGACTCGATCGCGGGCATCGTGCAAACTGAGCCGAGCGTAACCGAGTAGAGCCGCGAACGCGCACGACGACGCACGAACCGTCGCCAAGCCAATCTGAATTATTCTTCTTGACGTTCCTAAACGAGACCAAAGTGGCCTGCTGCTGTCGCCTGTCTTTTTTTACCCCCTCTATCTCTTTCCATCGAGTTAATTGCAACTTGGGACTGCCCAATGGGCTAATCGCTGCTGTACCGATTGGCTTTTTCCATAGTTGATGTTGTCGTGAACATGAGAATCAGCATTGGCGGTTATTTTGGTCCTGTGTGCTCCTGGCTTATTCGTATATAATTTCGGGGCATTTTACAGATTTTAACTCGCAAAATGCTTTCCACTTGGCTAGTAAAGCTAAGTCATATCTTTTTATCTAATAATTAATTGTAAGCAAATTTCCATTTTGATATATTAATGAGTTTTTTAGAATCGTCTTTTTCAGTTACAATCATTCCATGTATTTAGTTTTCCCATCTTAAAAATTAAGTAAAAAGGCAGTCATCATTTATATATGTATTATAACAGTTATATACACATTTTCAATTGTTGCTATATGGGCTTACAATTTTTAAAGTTAATATTCATCTTATTATAAACAAATAACAACGACTAATAACAAAAAAAACATTTCATTTTTCCGTTTCAAGTACATTAACCCCTTTTTTTAACCCTTTAATAAAGGTTATATATTATGAAAGGTTATATACTATGACTAACACCATGAAATGGTGCTGATCAAACTAAAAGAAACGAATGAATGAATAAATATATAAAGGATTAGCTGTTATCTGAATGTTGGGCAGCAATGGAAACAACTTCGGTGGTTTATTCAATTAAAGCGTTTTGGAGAGAGACTGCACGGAAAAAAATTACTGACAACTGTTTAACACAGTTGTAAGAACTGTGGCAGGACAAATGTTTTTATTACATAGTCGTTATGAATGTGCGCCACTTTCAGTTATAACACATCTCTCAGAGATGTGTACATAGTTCTGAGAAATGTGGAAGGTGTTGACTATAGAGCACACGCGTTTCACGTTCATTTGATTGCTTTAGGAATTATGGATATATTCTTATTATTAATATTAAATAGATATTTTTGGTAAGAATATAATAAGATATTTCGATTAAAATAATAATTTTCCAATTAGATATATTGGATAGTAATATTTACATTTTCATATCCATCGCTTTGATATATATTTGTCACTGATCAAATTGAATATGATCAGCACGTACAAGCATATGAGCTACTGGTAACAAAAATTACAGATAAATTAAAACTTGAATGTTTAACCATCGAACATTTACGATTTGCGTATATGTCATTTATTACAAAATCGTAAAACAGCAAAATATAAATAACGATAACGAAAAACATCTTATTATTTATTTATTAAAAATATTTATTTAATATCTTTCTATACTAACAAAACCTGAAAACTCCCTGACATTTTTCGGATGCAGTTTGACGGGACAACAATAAAAAAACAAGGTTATTTTAATAGTTTTTATTGTTATCTTTTACCTATATTAAAAAAAATTATCGCCGATGTTCCTGACTGACTTTTTTCCCGACTTTTTGAGCGGACATTTTAGGACCTTGATTCAAGATTCTTAAAAGTCTTAATTTAAGGTCTTTTTTGAGACTTCAAAATCTTAAATTTTAGACATTTTTTTTATTATTAAATTGCTTTCAGGTAAAGACCTACACAAGTGTGAAAACCTAGAGACAGTGTGGCCGACCGGAGGAATTGAACCCCCGACCTCCCGACTGCGAACATGGCAGCCGTAGCCATTTAGCCAACAACGTTCGGTTAATTACAGACATTTTTGAGACTTAACCCTCTCCCGGTGCTAGGCCGCGCGTGGCTGTCACATCTGTATGGTACCACGCATGGTAGTATGCGTGGGCGACTCCTCTACGGCCCTGCAAGCGCGCGGCACAGTTTCTCACTCTGTCAAGACAGAGAGGAGTGATAAGGGGACGTTCCTTCAAAAAAGCCAAAATCGAAACGACTCGATGAAATTTGTTCAAATTTCGAATGTAGGTCGGCACTAACTTCCTAAATACATATATTTACTTTGAATTTTAATTTTGCAAACAATGATTATTTAAACAAGTAAAAACGTTAAAAATCGTTGAAAAATGACCATTTTCAAAAGTGCAATCAGAACCGAAATTCAAACCAATTTCATAATTAAATATATGAATGTGTTCCTTGAAGCTTTGTGTATAAAATTTAAAGACAGATTTTTAAATTTTGTTTTTGGTCAAAAGTTATGATCGTTAACATTTTTTAATGACAAAAATAAGACATTTTTTAGACTTTTTCGTCTTCAAATTGTTGTAACTTTTGTTTAAAACAAAACATTCGAAATTTTGTCTTTGAATTTCTTATAGGAAATACTCCAATAAACATTTTGATATATAGAACATCAAAATTGGTTTAAATTACGAGTCTGATTACTGTTTTGAAAATGGAAAAAGTTGAAAAATAGAATTCCAAGATACAGCGGTTTGAAGTTTTAGTTTTATTTCATTGTTTCTTGCAATGAAAACACTAGTACTTATAAGTATTCAAAAAAATGACAAATAAATAATTATTAACAATTCAAGTAATTATTTAAACAAGTTTCAGTATGAATAATTTATTTTCTACATAAACATATTAATTTCCAGCAAAAACTTGTAAAAAATGACTGGTTATGACACGGACAAAAATATATTTTGAAATATATTTCACATATATTTTATATATCTAAAATATATTCGTGAATATTTTACATATACGTGATTTATAAATTATTTTATAAAGCGGCAATAAGTTATATAAATGATATATAAAATAAATATATATTTTATCGAAACAATATATTTAATTTATATAAAAAATATAAATTTGAAATATATTTCCGCGTATATTTTTATCCCTGTACACGGAGAAAAAAATATAACTCATTTTTGCCTAAAATCGGGGGAAACTAGTTTTATAAGGTTTATTTTTCTTGTTTTTGTATTGACTAATTTGAAAAGTAAAAGAAACATTGAAAAAAAAAATAAACATAAGAAGAATAGAAATTGGAAAAAAATCATTCATCGGTCCAGAACTGATGAGAAAGATCCTGACCACATATATATCCCCTATTTTGGAGTACAGCATTGCAGTCTGGTTCCCATACCTGCGCAAAGATGTTGATGCAGTCGAGAGGGTTTCAGGAGAGCGACAAAGATTCCCTACCAACTTCGTAACCTTCCCTACGAACGTCGACTTTCGGCCCTCAACCTTACCAGCCTGAGTGAAAGACGAGAAACTTTTGACATGGTGGAGACTTGTGTACGATACCACTGAACCACCTATATGAGCTCGCACCGACCTTACATCTGAGAGGGCACCCCTCAAGCTGCGTAGGCAGAGAGCTGTGAGCCTATCGAGACGAAATTTCCTGTCCATTCATGCGGTTACTAGCTGGAATGCCCATCCTGACGATCTAGTCTCGGCCCCCTCACTTAGCGCTTTCAAGGCACGACTCCAACAAGCCAGATCTAATGAGCGACTCTAATCACTTCTAGTCTTCCAAATTCTTGTCAATCACATTTCTCCGCTTATCGTCCGATTTTATTTTTGTTATGTATAGTCCTTATATTACTGTTACTAAAGTTCACTATGTATTCTATTATATTCTTCACTGTTATATTGGATTTACTTGTCGATGACTGTGATATTATTGTGTATTAGATCCTTCCACATGTGTTAATCTTTATATGGAAAAATCAGTTTGTACTGCTGCCCATTATTTTTGAATAAATAAATAATAAATGAATAAATAAATCGTCTGGTATTCCGTACAGTACTGTGTTTGCAAAACATAAAGGTTTGCGACCTATTGGAAAAACCGTAGGCCCTCCAACGATTCTGACAGCAGCGGAAAAAGATGAGATTGTCCAACGGGTTCATTTTTGCAGCAGCCGAGGTTTTCCTGTGACGAAGCTGCAATTGCTAATTTCTGTGGGACATCTCATGCAGAAGCTTACACGTGCAAATCCATTTAAAAAAGGACGTCCCGGCAGAAAATGGTACGCTTCTTTCATGTGCAGACACTCGGAGCTATCAATGCGAGTTGCTCAAAATCTAAGTCACAGCCGCAACTCAGTGACTGAAGATGTGTTGAGAAAGTGGTACGCTGAAATAAAAAATACTTGAATGAAAAAGGATTACAAAACATTGATGGGAGTAGAGTGTTCAACTGCGATGAGAGCGTCTTTTTACCTTTACCCTGAAGATGACAAGTTAATTGTCAGAAAGGGTGTCTACAATTTTGTACAGAATGACGAGAAGGAGTACATCACGACACTTTTCATGTCAACGCAGTTGGCATGTTCGTTCCACCAATGGTTGTCTTATCATATGAAAGAATTCCAGTCAGCATTACCAACAGCATGCCAAAAGGCTGGGCTATTGGAAAATCTGAAAACGGATGGATGACGACAGAAACGTTTTTTGAGTATCTTGTCAATCTTTTCGACCATTGGCTTACTAAAATGGAAATAATGCGACCTGTTGTCTTGTATGCGGATGGACATTCATCGCATGTTACATTCCCGACAGTTGAATTTACAGTAGCTTTATTCCCAATGCAACGCACTTGATTCAACCACTGTGGACGTAGCGTTTTCTCGACCGCTGAAAGCTATTTGGAAGGATTTAATTCACGACTGGCGTTTATAAAATGATAGGAAAGTGAGAAAGGATGACTTTGGACTTCTTTTGAAAACTGCAGTGGAAAAGATGAATCTCCCAGTTGTTTTAAATAATGGATTTCGGACTTGCGGTGTATATCCATTCACTGGAATACAATAATCTCTTAAAAAAACAAAGGCCAACAAAGTCCCGAACTGTTGCACCAAATCCACTATCGAATTTCAAGGACGTCAGGTTCAAAGAAATACTTCCTTTCGGGTACTGAGGAGATCATTGGCAAAGAACTTCTACCACTTTTCAAAACAGCAGCTGAAACTGGAATTTTGGATGGAAGCGAGAAACATGAAAGCCTATTTTCCTATTATTTAAAAGTCCTTCATTTGACAAAAGTAACTAATACCGTTTCTTTTAACTTTGTCTAATTTTGTCCAATGTTATCCAATTTTGACAATTTTTTCCCAATTTATTTCAGTTTTATCCAATGCTCACAAATCGTGATATCAAAATTTTCATTTTAAATTTTCATTTTCAATTCCTTCCATTCCCACCATTATCCTAAGCAGACAAGACAGCGATTTCGGACAAAAATGTTAACCAGCTTCCTCGACATGAATCACTGCTAGAAGATCCTGCAGCTTCTGCTACCGACGATGCCAACAATTTCGACGCAGTATTTGACCGCTCTGTTTCCTCCATTGAGATCTACGACAAAAGTGAGGAAGTTTTTGAAGTAATTGAAGAACTGGTACCAGAAGATCCTATTATATTTTTGCCCGATGGGGATAATATTATTGAGTATGTATTTAGCAATACATACTAATAATTAATCAATTAATAGATGTTTTTTAATTTTCTTTATATAATAACAAAAACTTTTCCAGAGTCTTCGATCACCCGATCATCCCTGAGTCTTTGATTCCACCCAAGAAAAACACCCTAGAAGAGAACACAGTAATAACGATGGCACACCAGCTTGTCCAACAACTCCAACAAGTGCAAAAGCTGACGATGTGATTGGTAACGGTAATATTATTGTGGTTTTTGTGTTACGTATTTTTGTTTTATATTTCAACTTATATCAATGATATATTTTTCCATTTTAGGCTCGGAAAATACAGTAGAGAAAGATGTGCCTGGTGGCGTTTCGGAAGTTGAGCGGATAAGAAAAAGCGGTCGAAACGCAAAGTTCCTAGCGTTGCAACATCCGACGATTGGTCATCATATTATGAATCACTGGAAGAAGAAAAAAATAAAAAGAAAAAGGAAATCGAAGAAAAGAAGCAGCTGCTGAAAAAACGCACACTAGGAGAATTAAAATTACAAAAACAACAACAAAAACTGAGAAAAAAAGAAAGGCCGAAAAATTTAAACCTCAAAAACAGAAACAAAGACTCGACGTACAAAGTCGTTATTTATATCTAATCATTTAAATTAAAATTCTCTAATTTAATATATTGAACTTTATGTTATAGTTATTTATAAATAATTAATAAAATATTGAAACCTCTTTTCATTCAAACATTCGTCGTTCTTAAATTGCTCCGAATTTCTTCTCTAATACTATTTGGCTCATTTTATCAGTTTGCACTTAACTATAATAGGTACAACACTATAACACTAATTGGTTACACCAATTTTTTTCATTACACAAATGGGTGCACAAATTTTTCTTTTCCATTCAAGTCAAAATTGCATATTATTTTCGTTAAAAAATTAAGACTCCATTGTTATAAATTGTAGAAAGTTCAAATTTTACTTTGACAACCATTTTTTATGCAATGAATAACATAATTTTTCAAAAATTCAACTCGAATGACAGGTGTAACCTTACATTAACCGTAATTGGTGCATTTACCTTATAAGAAATTGCGAATTATAACTTAGCGAAATAAAAAAAAAACGAAATTAAAAGTGAGTGGTCTGTAATCTTTTGTCGACCTACACTGATAGAAATCTGATTCAAAAATCGGATCTGCAGAGCATCCGAAAATAAGATGTTAATTTATTACCAAAAAACACACATGTGTTTTCCAAAAAACGCAAGAGCTCACTTGCAATTTTCGTAAAACTCCGCCCCTTTGTCGTTTGTGTATGAATGTGTGTGCGTGTTGAAAGAATTCAGAATCAAAATGCCACACGCACACAACTTTAAATTCATGCACCTACAACAAATGGGCGGAGTTTTTACCAAAATTGCAAGTGGGCGCTTGCGTTTTTCGATAGTTAATTTTCTTACAATAATCGCGTCAGATTTCTGTCAGTGTACAAATCAAAATATGACAAAAATATAAACACTGCGATGGAATTGTAGATATTAACAATTGCCACCATTTATCAATCAATCAATCAATACGTTATTGCTTTTAAAAGGGTTACAACCTTTATAGCAAGGGGGGGAATGCTCAAAAATATAAACGCATAGCATACATAAAAAATCTGATTCGTATAAATAGGAAGATTTTAAAACATAAGAGTTTTCTTTTTCCAAACGGATTTAGCGACTATTGCACGTACATTTTCACATTTTACTCATTCAAAACGAAGGCTCGCAGTTTTAGACTTTGTACAATATAGTTATAGATACATTTGATAGATATAACATCAGGTATATAAAATAAAGATTTCATTTTTTGATCTGGGAAGACTAGAATTAAGTTATCAAGTTATAATGAGATCTGAGCGAGTTATACAGAGGACATTCTAAAAGAAAATGATTGATGAATTCATTTTTCAATAAATTACAGCACATATAAATACCGTTTTGGTCAATTTTATAAAAGTTTCGAGAAAAATGAAAAACTGTGTTATAAGTTAATGATAATTTGAGTTGAGTGATGACGCGAACTATATGTAGCTGATTATTCCAAGATAAGTACCAAGCCTTATTTTCATCAGCCAGGCATCTCGCAGTTTTTAGAATCATGGAGCTAGAATCATGGTATGCAGAGAGGTCGGCCAATTTTAAATGTTCATCAAATTTTTTGCAAGCAATAATAGTGTAACTAATCCAGCTGTATTTTTCTCGTGGTTGAATGTTATGAATTTGAAGTTGTCGTAAGAAACATTTTTTTGCGAATCGTGAAGGCTCTATTCTCAGCATAGTCAGAATCCAGCTTCATGCCAGCTTAAATACCTTCGATGCTATCTTCAGGATTCCGAGTTCTAGCCTAAGAGCAACTTCAAAGGTACACTTAAGGAGTACTAATATTTGTTGTCAAAATTCTATGTGAACTAATTCAATTTTATCGAGATATCTGAGGCCCCACACGTGGGCTGCGTAGAGTAGGATTGAAGAAACAAGAGCGTCAATAATTGCCACCATTTATAATCGTCATTTCATAGGAGAGCTTCCTTAACCTTAAAATTATAATTTGTTATATATTTTTGTCAGTGTTTGAATATGCTTGTAGTTATAATTATAAATATACAACAGTGATCATTGAATGTAAAAGGCTTGAGGAAGTAGTAGTATTTTATTGGTTTTAGAATTTAAATTCATAGCATTACATAATATTTGCTCACTTTTTGAGACATAACAATTCCTCAAAAAATTTGATGTGACTCAACTCACCATCAAACCTATCGATTGTTCAAGTAAACGAATGATTTTAAAATTTATTTCTTATTGCGTTTTCAGGTACACTGAAAAAAAAAAAAAAAATTTTAAACTCCATTATGTGGTTGAATGATTTCATGTTGAATCAAACTATTCTCATTTGATGTAACTGAAAATGTTTATTTGAATCATTTTTAAGAAGCATTTAATAACAATTACGATTTAAGTAATTAAAATAATTATAAAAAATCGTCTTATGGTTGTAAAACCAAATTGTAAACATGATTTCATTTGAACGAAAAGTAATAAACGCGTAATTTTAAAATAAATTTGATTATATCTGATTCAACAAAACATGTGAGAAAGTAAATTAAATTTTTGATTGATCGGAAAGTTTGCAAAAATGTGTAGCTTTTAAAAAAAGGTTTTGTTTAAAATAGAGATGGGATCAATTTGGGACGTTAATTGGAAATTAATTGTTGGATTCTGTCAAAGTCATATTTGCCTATCAAGATTCAGATGGATATGCACTGTTTTCGGAAATAGCCAATCAATCCTTAATTGATTGCCTAGACAATCAATTGTCTTTTTTCCAGTCTCTGTTCCTGATCAATTAAATGAAAATGTGTTTTGCATATGAAAAATTTACAAAAAATTCAAAATAATTCGTCACTTGAAATATCAATGACAAAAACATACAAATAAAGAAATAAAACATAAAAGTTAAAATGATGTGTTTCCAAATGAATCGTATATAATTTTTGGAATCAGAATTGAATGGTACAAGTTGTTAAAACCTGTTGTTATTAAAGATTGTAATAAACAAATTTTTAACATTAATTTATGCGGGCATGTATTTGATCAAAAAATAATGCAATAATCATAAGCTACTCAAATATTGACTTGGCCTTCAATTTCATTGATTTATGACGTATTTTTTGATCTACACTTACACATAATATCCATCTTGTAAGATATTATTTATTTATTATCATTTAAAATGATCACATACATACTTGTCAAGTTTTATTTGTGCTTATAAAGAAAAAAAATGTTTCTCACACTATCTGCTCCGATCTTGATCACTGCATTTTTGAACAAACTTGCAAATAAAAATGTTTATCTGCGTATGCTGTAGCTATGGCTAACATAACTTGAAGATTTTATTTTTGCCATAACATCCTTCAAAAAAGTATTCCCATGAACGAGATGATGATGATACCAAATGGTTAATCAAATGAAATCTCATTGCGCAAAGGGGAGAAAAAACAAAGGGAATGTTCGTAAAGTGATTCAAAATTGAGATCAACGAACAATTACTCTGAGCTACATTGGTATCTGCATGTTATTGCGTGCTCTTTATTGGGGGTCGCTTTGCTCCGGCAATAACGCTGCGCGACACTTACTACTCAACCTATACTTAATTGGTCATGATTGAACAACCACTCAAAAACACCACCTGGTACATACGCAAAACAATACACACAAGGACAATTGCCTTTAATTAATTAATCAAACCAGTTTGTCGCGGATGCTTTATCATCAGTACAATTTGTATACATTATATATATGCCATAGTATAACCATCTCTTTCACACAAACAAAAACATAAACAGAAAAATATGATTAACAAATGAATTTTACATTTACATCTAATTTTGAAAATTCTTATAACTCAACTTTCTGTCTAGTGTAGATCTAAATTTAATCATAATTTAATTCAATATAAAAATGTGTCAACGGCAGATTTTAATATCGACATTAAAAATTGATCTATTCTGACATCCCAAACAAATGTTTAAAAGTTCAAAATTAAGCTCATCAATTGGATGCAACAATTACAAAAGTTTATCCAATGTAATTGAATTGACCTTGTACTTACTTTATAAGCTGCGATATAGGCGGGTACAGCTTCGGGAACGGTTTCCAGCGTGCTCCGCATGTTAGTGGACATTGTAGGCCAGACAGCTTCACTGTCTCAAACCCTCCAACACTTTCAACTTCCCTGTACCTAAAAACCAAAACTCAATTGTTATTCAACTCTGACTTAGTTGAATAATATGACACAATGAACAATTTTTATTCAAATTTATTTGAGATCATTTAATTATTCTGTATATACTTTTTCTTTATTTATATTGGATTAAAATACATGTTTCAAATATTGATTGTCCAAAATTGTCGTTGTTTCTATGAAAAAAAAATTGTTTTCAAGAACCATTGATTAAAACCAATGAAAGTAGTATAAATTTTATGTACTAATATAAAAGATGATTTTGTAGTGATTAATTACAATCTTGTATGTTTGAAATAAGATCAATCGAACGAAGAAACCGCTTAACTGTGTTATATCATATTTAGATAACTGACCGAAACACAAAATTGCAATTAAAATTATTTTTATCAGTTCAAATTATTCAAACATGCATAATTCTCCGAGCCCTTTTGAAATATTGTAATTTGTGCACGTGTCCACGATTATTCAAAAGTATTATCCAAAAATAATTCTTTGATATAAATACTATTTTTTTACAATTTACTTATATCAATACATTGTGGTCTTATTTGCCAACAAACCATAACACATCGATTGATGTGCTAAATATGATATGTACTTTGAAATGTAACCACAAAGTATAATGACATCAATCAATCAATCCTGTTAAAAAATGTGGAACAGATGAACATGAAATAATGTTTCTTCTTCTTAGACTGTCTTTATTTTTTTTTTTTTTTTTTTTTTGTATGCTATTAATTTTAATGAACGTGTTTAATATAATCAACAACAGAATGAGATAAAATAAAAAATAAATAGCCCACAGAAAAAAAGGTCCAGATCTGACCAGACATTGATTGAAAAATAGTCCTGATTAGATTGGGATTCGCAAAATGTTATCAGATCTGAAAAAATGAGTAGGTTTCCCTAGTAAAAAAAGAAAATATAATGCTAATATATTGACAATATAATGATAATATACGGGCAATATAATGGCCATACATAATCAATATAATAAGCATATAGAAAACGTATATGACCAATATATGAGGATTATATTACCATATATGGTGAGTTATTCGTATAGGTAAACGAAAAATTCAATTTTTTTCACTGTATTGACATTATAATGATCATATATGATTTTTGTTACATTATATTCCCATTATACCCCTGATATACGGCCAATATATCTGTGACTAAAAGGAAAAACCAGTTAAGTATATAAGGTTTACGTATACACTTAACTGGTTTTTTCTTTTAGCCACAGTATTGTCATAATATTTTCTCTTTTACTATTAGAACTTTTTCAGGCGAATTTAGGAAAATTTCCATGTTCAACTATGCATATAATTTAGTCTGACTGTATTTACCCAGACTCGAAAATTCTCCTGAATTCAATCTGATCTACTCATTTTTTCAGTTTTTAGGTCCGATCAGATCTGAAAGTTAACCTAATATGACAAAATTTTATCTGATTATGTCAAATGAGACATAAATCAGGAAAAATTCTATAAAATAAATAAATAAAATTATTTAAAATTTGATTGAAGACTATTTCCATGCCTGGTCAGACCTGGACTTTATATTTATGAGTAGTTATTTAATAGAATTCACATGCCTTGGTTACATTTTTGTGTAGTGTATATTGTAACAAATTTACAAACATCAACTACATTTAAGACGAGCGGAGTCTTTCATTTTTCAACTAGCTGTATTATGCAAGAACAATACGAGTGTTTTACAACAACAAGTTCATATTGTAAACTGGGCACAGCTTCATTATACATTTGTACATTTTATTACTAACAATAGTAACAACAACAACATAAAAGAAGAGAAAAACGGAAAACAATCAAAATACATATTGGAATGTATTATGGTAGTGTGATTGATCACGAGAATTCATTCGCCGGAGTTGCGTATTTGTGTTCAAGTGTCAACCATGCATCTAAGGTCTGAGGGAAGAAAAAAATATTTTATGAAAGAAAATGAAAAAGGAAGACAAAAATGAGCAAACCAAAACGTGGCGACTGAGAAAGTGACACAAACAGGAGCTTGCTAAGGCAATTACTCATCGACGTGTCTCATTTCATGCACTCAATGATTTGTACATCGACGACATATTCGTCATGCTGATTAAACAACTTGTTACAATGCAATTTACTATTTGTAAAAGTCAATTTTTTTATACTATATTATATTACAATATTATTGAAAAAAAAGAAAAAAAAACATATGTTGAACATTTTTCTGTTCTTAATAATGGTATGGTAATTTTGTATATAAAAAAAACGAGATTCGTTGTTTTACTTTTACATTGAATTGTATATGCACATTGATTGATTAGCAACTCATTTTTATTCCTCTGATTAAGTCAGATGATTAAAATATGTGAATTACAATACAGCACAATTGGGCACAAGTTTGAGAAAATTAAGAGATTATAGCAGAGAAAATGAACACAACAGGTGAAGATAACAACTCTCAGCCGAAGCTTTTGTCTAAACAAAAAACACAAAACAATGACTATCATTTTGCAGCGCCGAAGACTCGTAGGACTTGAGAGTTAATATTAAAAATCATGATGCTAATCAACACAGATCAATTCAAGCCATTTAAACACTATTTATCAATCACGACCAAGGAAAACGTGTTTGTACAATTTTATAAACCATTTTTCATCCTCATTTTAATCTTTCATTTGTGAATGTTTGCAAGATGTGTGCATTTAAAATAGAAAAGGAGGAAAGCGAATTTTTTGATAAAAAACTTTTAGTCTTTTTTATTATTTATCATTATATGAAAATAAAAATAAAATGTGATACAAAGTGCCTTATATAGCAAGCAGCAAGTACACGAATGCAATTGGTATTCAAGCGAGGGGAAGGACGTTGTCGCGAGTTGAGAAATCGTACATCGAAAGTGAAAAGATTGGAAAAGCTGTTTCTTCAGCAGTATGCATCGATCCATGACCTCGGGTCAGCTTTTCTTGAGGTTACCCCGCCCTTCCTCCGAAACAGATCAGACAATCCAAAATTATTTATTCCTTTACATGCATTTTATTTAACCACCAATCATGGCTGAGATATTCGATAAGAAAAAACAACAAAGTATAAAAACAGCTACACATGATTTCAACATTTTTGGACATTTCTTTTTTTCAACAGATCATGCGAATACAAGTAGTACAATGTGCCTAAAACTATTGTGATGTGGGGTATCAATTTCACCCCTAACAAATATCGATTTATTTCAAAACAATTGTTTATTCACACATGTATGATATAGCATGTGTGCAAATTTGTTTCGAATGCTTGCAATGTGAACTGCACTTGATTGCAAACGAACAAAAACAAACAAAATCTATACAAAAGGAACAGAAACATTACCTTAGTGTTAATTAAAATATGTGTTCAACAAATAAAAGAATCAAAGTGTCTAAACGATTTAAATGTCCATGCAAACTCAAACTCAGCGACAAATGTAAACAAAACTTGAAAAAGAAGATATAACCTCAAAAAGCGGAGCTTATCAAACGATTGAATATCATTTCACCGATAAGAAACAAGCATGCCGAGTCACTATTTTCGCACATGGAAAGTGTACGATCTCGCAAGAAAACGGCTTCAATTTGTCCGGCACACACACTTTTGGACTTTCAATTTGATTATTAAATTCGTCTTAGAATGCTCCCAGTAAAACAAACACCACAGCCACATATATAATGAGTTCATGTCTTGGACTAAATTTGTATCCTCATCCAACTGAAATCGGCACAATCTTGCAAAGTTATTGATCAATGATTATTTATTACAGGTATAAATAACAAATGCATAAACAATCCAATACCTTTATTTATTTAGAATATAGTTATTTTCATATTATTACAGTTTATAAAAAGTGTAAAAACTAGAAAGACAATTGGGTTGAAATTGATTTTGCAGGGAAATCAAAACAAAGCTTAATGACGACACGGTTTCATGACATTGCTGATGATGAGAAAAGCAAACAAAACTAAAAAGAGGCTGTGTTGCAGGTACCTGGCAAATGCAAGCCTGAAGAGAAAGAAAAAGCACAACGAGCAGAGGAGAAACAAAGCCACGGGACGGGTACAAGATTAGCAGGAATAAAAATCGGGTCGGAGTAGTAAGAGTTTGAAAGAAAGAGTATGTAAATGATACTGAAATATTTTGTTTGATTTGTTAGTGTTAGATGTTATTAAACTTGTTGTGTTTTCCAAAGGCTTTGTTGCATTTTGCAGCATTGAGCCGCACCTAACAAGGCCGACATGTCAGACATTTGGGAATCACATTTTATGTCAATCAAAAAGTAACACTCATATTTTGCACACCATAATCACTGACCTTACTGAACATTAACCACAACATACTATTGTTATTGTCATCATTGTTATTATTATTTTGAGAGTGTAAAGAACAAAATAACGGAGATTATTTAGAAGCAGAAAGGCGCGTAAAGTTGTGATGGTAAAAAAAAAAGAATAATGAAAAAATAGTGGTGGTGGTGGTGGTGATGGTAGTAGTGGTGGAAGAAAGGAAGAAAAACGCGAGAGTAAAGTGTTTTTAATGTAAGCCGTGTTTAATAGCGATTGTGACACTTTTGTGAGGTCGTTAGCAGAGGGTCGATACGCTTAGTTGGTTAGTGATTATTTTGTGGCTTTTTTGGGTCCTTTTGGCTTGAGAGAGGGAGGGAGGGAGAGGAGAGAGGGCGCGAGGGAGAGGGAGAGAGCGAGAGAGAGGAAAAGGTTGTGAAAATGCACGATATAGATATTGAAGTCTAAGAGATGTAGCATGAGCATTAGGGAGGAAGTAGATTGGATTATGTTAGATAGGAGATATGTATATAGTAGTGTTTCTGTTTGTATAGGAGCGACGAAGAGCTGTCGAATTTGGCAACTTACCGAAGAACGGGAGCAGCAGCAGCAGCAGCAGCAGAACAAGCGGCAGCTCCCCGAAGATGTGTGAAGAATGGTAGAAGATGAACAACTTGTAATCAAGCATACGTAATGTAGGCTCCCGCGTGGCCGTGGGAGGTCGCACAAAATACGCGTCCGCGTCGGCTTAGCAGCAACCTGGTACAACGTTATGACGAGCGGCGGGCGGCCATTCGGCTGCCACGAAACTTTGCACGCGGACTCGCACTGGCCTAAAAGCGTCTAGCCGTGCAAATTGCACTCGCGGCACCGACGTCGGCCTCTCATTTTGACCCGCGTTTCGACGTAGACAACCACGACGACGCAGCCCCGAAATCGGAACGCCAGTCCAATTCGCGCACGTCCTTCCTTCTCCCGAGCTCTCTCTTTTGCTCCGAGCCCAACAGTGTTGCCAACCGGTGACGTCAACCCATACACACGCACTCTTGCATTTGCGATTTCGCCCTAACGCCTACCCCGTTTATGTCTATGTGTATCTTTATGTGTGTCAGTGTCCTTCTCTCTCTTAGATACTCTTTTTTCTTTCTCCTTATCCCGTCTATTTTATTCTCCTTTTACATCAAAGTTTCACATCCACTCACATATTTTTAAACCCTCATTATTGCCAATTTTTAACAAATTCTCTTTTTCTCGTCTCTCATTTGTTTCACATTTCAATCACAATTTACCTGTCACCTATATTACTATTATTATTATTGTTGTTGTTGTCATCGTCGTCGCATTATTGTTATGACTATACTTTGACAATAAAAATGTTGTTATGAAAAATTAACAATTGTTCAGCATTGATAATATGAGCCAGAGCTTTTTGTTTGCTATATTCTTTTGACGCAAATTTATCAAAAATATATACACAACCGAACGATCCTTGATTGCATCATCAAAACATAACCTTTATAAATTTTAAGGGACGTTTACACGCGCGGCAAAATGCGTTGCTTGAGCCAACGGCGGATTGATGCTGCGTCAACGCTGACTTTCGCGCAGTGGCAAAAGAATTAAAAGAGCATTGAGAAATTGGTTGTCATCATATGGCAGTCAACGTCAATGCCATTAGCTCAAGCGCGACATTTTGCAGTGCATGACAACTCACGTTTAAAAGATCAAATATCATTTATTGCATTATACGTTGTAATTTAATAAAAACTAATGATCCTTTTTCACACTGGTCGAAAGAGTCAAGCTACTCAATTACGTACTATCACATGTTCTAGCACAAATTTCATTGTATCATAATATAACGTTTTCAAGTTTTGCAAAAAAGATAAGATTTATATAAAAACAGTCTTTTTACAAATTGAAAAATTAAGGAGGAAATTTTGTTTAAAAAAACACTGATAATTGATCTACCTGCATCGTCTAAATGTAACACATCTTGTAAGGGTCGATTATCTCTAACAGCATATTATGTGTTGATCAAGGTGCTACATAACATGGATTTTTATTGAATTGATTGATATACCCATTGCAGTTAACTTACTCAACGTACCTATCTTCTTTATAATGAATAATAACTTTTTTTCAATCAGTCGTTCATTGTTTTTTCACGTTTTTTTTAATTCAATAATCAATTTAAATCAGTCATTACAAACAATTTATTCATTTTCATACAAAATTTTGGATGAATCTCATGTCGGACCCAGTTTACTTCGAAAATGTGACCGCTTTATGAAACAAAAAGTGAAATATTTTTATCAAACTTTGGCGATAAACAGAAGAGAGCTTCAATATTGAACTCAAATTGATTTGATTATTTGTTCAACTCGGAGAACATAACAAAAAATCACAATAATGAACAAACTATTATTTTAAACCAAATAATTTACAAATCAATCCAAGGGAAAATACTTTTGTAACAATTCTTCATATATAGTTTTATCTGATTTCAAAAATAGACAAAATATCACTCTATCAACCTGTAATAAAAATTAATCACATGAATGACAGTTGAAATATATATATTTTTATGTATATTATTTCGTCGCCCCAGACGAAAAAGGGCATATTTCAGTTAATGGATTCAAAAGGGCCTATTTCATTTTCGCTCCGTTTTGTTGAAAAAGGGCCTATTTGAAAATAATCATAAAATGGTCTATCTCATAAATTTTTGATGAAAATGACGAAAAAGGGCTTATCTCAACTACATTTCGAAAAGTGGTATATTAGTGACCATTTGAAAAAAGGTATAACTTAGTTTATAACTTCTGCAGTATATCATTGGCAAAAAAGATAGGTGTTTAATACATTTTAAAAGTTGTCAATTATAGTGAAAGAGAAATTTGAAGAAATTGAAAGAGATTAAAATATTTTCAAGTATGAACAAAATTATATTCAAGCAAGACAATTTCAGCAGTCCAGAATTGTCGAAAAAACTGATGGAAAAAAAAAAACTCGTGGACAAATTCCATGGAATGCAGTTTAAAAAAAGCTTATTCCGAAAAAATTGAATTGACTGACGAAAAAATTAATCATTTGAAAACTATGTTAGACAAAAATTTGATTCCACCAGAAAAGCGCTATTATTATATGAGTTGATGTATCCGTGATTTTTTANACAAAACTCCTTAATTATCGAAAATTAAGAATAATTATTATAAAAAAAGTTTATGATTAATTTATAAAGGAAAAAATTATATGTATCTTATCAACTATGTCGAAATTTGATAAAAATTATTTAAATATATTGTTGGTAATTTTGTGAAAAAGATGAGTTCTTTTTGTTGATCTGTTAGTCAAAATAGTTCAAATTAGCCAACTTGGGCCAATGGGAAATTCGGAATATGCCGTTTTTCGATATTTTAATGAAATAGACCCTTTTTCGTCATTTCATTTTGAATTTCTGAAATAGACCAACTATCATTATTTTGAAATAGACCCTTTTTCGGCAAAACTAAGAGAATTTGAAATAGGCCCTTTTGTATCCATTAACTGAAATAGGCCCTTTTTCGTCTGGGGCGACGATTTATAAAAAGAGGTGTCACCTTATCCTTGTTTTGGACAATAAACTTTTTTACCGTCGACAAGGCAACATTAGCGGCAGACTTTTGCGGATAGCCGTACACCCCAGTTGATATACATGGAAAAGCTATTGTGCGTAAATTATGCATATACGCCATGTTTAAACAATGATCATAGCAATCCCTCAATTTTTCTGGTTGCTCTCCTTGAGGTCCTACGGTATGAATGATGTCTGAAAAACAAAAATCATTATCATTGTGTACATTTGTATGATTTCGAGATACATTTTGACATACATTTAGCTGGTAGCATATAACCACCAGTGATTTTGGCTTCGCCGACCTGGCATCCTCCCAATGTGGCACACTCTTTCTTTAAAGATGGTCCTGCACCTCTGTGAATAGCACCATCAACTGACAAACAAATTATAAAGTTTACACTATCGATTAATTGTTATCAGTATCATATTTGTTTAAAGAATCGAGTTTTGGAGCTTATTGAAAATTATTCCATTCAAAGATCTATCACAAATAATTTGTTGATATTTCATGGTAATAACTGAGTGAATTTACCTCCTCCACCACCCAATAAACTAGAATTAGCTGCATTGACAATGGCATCAATTTCTAGGCAAGTAATATCTCCCTGCCAAATACTTATTTTATCTGCCAAGTCTGGAGATATTGGGTCAACATTTTCCAAGGGAGGTGCTTTAATATTCATCTTATGTTCATTCCAATATTCGGACCAAGTAGGTATTTGATCAACTGTTACCACAGAATTTTTTAATATTCTTCGCTTGTCAGCTTGGGACATGTTTAAATATTTTTCTGAAACAAAACAAATGGAATCAAAATTGACATACGAATGCAAATTAACACTCTCTAAAATCTTCTTCTTACGCTTTTCAACTTCAAAATCTGAGTCTGCTGATGCCATACTGAGATGAATTTTACGTTGAAAAAATGGATTGCCAAAAAATATTACCCACTTATTCCTCAAAGTACAATTCTTCGATATCTGCAAGTAAAACAATAATTGCACTCACTGCTATCTCCACCACACCAATGCAAACGACACATATAAATAAAGTGGTCACATGACCTCACTTTCAAATAAATCAATCTTGACGTAAACATTGTTTGTTTACAAACAATGTATGAAAATAACGTATATTTTTGTTTTCAAGTTGTCAAAGAAATAAAAACGTAGTAGTTGGTAAGGAAGATACAATAGCTATAAATGTTTCGCTGTTCAATACCACTTTGCCACTAGCTCACTCTCAGTAGCAATTATTGCCAAATATCTTCTTCAATTGGTCCTCTTCTACAATTGTCAAATGTAATTGACGCGATCAAATTTATTTTACAATGTGTGTTTCATAATGTAGTTGAGTTTTTGAGTAGTATAATATATATACTATATATTATACAGCAGTGGCAGAGCAACAACTGCCTGATGTGTGTTTTATATGTGACAAGCTGCGGTATTCTATACATTCTTATATAGATGGCACCACTTGACAAAAAAAAGGGTGAGAGAGACACATATACACGGCACACACACCATCTATTCACAAGTTTGTTATCAAACTTTGTTTATTTTTCAAGAAATCACTCTAAACATCATAATTAATATTTTGTTATGATTTTTTTTTTGGAACAACAATCATAATTCTAACATGATGATTCATTATTTACATGCTGTTATATTTTCATTAACACGATGAATGAGTTGGGAAGCGAAAGACAAACATTGATTGTTATTTTATGAAAACAATTGTGTATAGAATATCACACTTGATATAAATCTATGGAATAATCAACATTTGAAACGTTCATATTTTTGATTACAAACATAGTTACCATAACAACTTGACCAACCTCTGAACACAAGGGGTGGTTGGGTTGGTCCAGTTATGACATGACAGCACCTATTTATCGTAGGTTAAGAATTAGAAGAATGCCTTTGTTTACGAATAAATTTTCACCTATCACTAAAAAAGTACAAAATAAAAAGTCAATCTCAACTCTGAGCAAAGAACTGAATTCTAGAAGAATTGAGAGAGAATTTGGTAGTGACGTCGGTCCTATTAAACTTCGACTTGGGAACCAGGAAACTGTTTTTCAAGGTGGAGTTTGGATTCCAGGTATAAAATAATTTGTCAATTAAATTATATAATAATTTTGTAAACAATAATCTCTTTTATAAATCGAATGCTGATTGTGCAAATTTCAGAATCTGGAAGCATCAGAGGTACTTTTAAAGAGAACGAAAAGTTAAAGAAAGAAATGCAGAAACTGGAAGAAGAGAATAATTTGTTAAAAATTAAATTTGAACTCATGTTAGATATGGTAAACTTTGTTTTCATTTTATATTAGAAAAATATACAAATTTGTGATTTGTCTGTCGATGAAATTGAACATTCTTTTTAAACTTAACTTTTAATATAGTTATTTATTTGCTATAAGGCCACTTGTTAGCATCATGATATATATTCAAAATGAAGATTATTCCTAAATAGATTTCAACTTAAATACACTGTATTTAAGAATATCCCAACAAATATATAATAAATAATTAGTTGTACAATATTTGTTATAGTTAACTCAAACAAAGGCCGAGGCGGATTTACAAAAAGAAGAGATACAATTATTGAAGCACAAACTGTTTACAAACAAAAAATCAGACCAATCATAGACAAGTGATGATCAATTGTTAAAAATTGTTGGCGAAAAAATTGAGCATTGAATTGCTGTCAACCCACGAGCATTTCTATTCATTGTCGTTGTTACCATTCCTACAGGTTTTCCGCGTGTGACCTGTAATAAAAAAATTCATGCATCATCCATTTGTCATTCGTATGTACATATATGTTTAATATTATGTGTATATTTGTATTGATGTGTAAATATAATGATTTCAACAAATAAAAGGTAAATTTTAATGAAGAACATTACCCTCTTGTCCACAGTTACCACATTTTCTTTTTGCGCTTGTCGCTCGAGGTTTTCTTTGAAAAGCACCACCCGCACCTCTCTGAAATGAACTCTGACCTCGTCCTCTACCACGACTAGTCGATGGCTCAGGTTGTCGTTGATTGCCATTTTGCAATTCATCTGCCCATTGAAAGAAATGGCATTGGGAAGACACTCCATCTGGGCATGTATAAAATTGTCTTCCCTTGTTTGCAGTTTCTTTTTGCACTGTCAATCTGGGTATTCAACAAATGATATTGTTTTAATAATTGAAAACAGCAAAGAACAAAATAATAATTTGAAATGAACCATACTTTCTAGCTTGTTTGCCACAAGTACACATGACGTTTTCACTGTCGGCGTCAAAGGACCTGTCTGAATTCGATGAACCTTGGTTCCGCTGATTTAAGGACCGATTTTCTTTCGTATAGCCTGAATTGGTTACGTTTCGCGTATTGTTACCACGAGATGGCGGGGGAGGTGGAGGTGGATTAAACGGTGCATTCTTAGAACCGCCTTGGACATTCTCATCTTTCCATAGAAAAAAGTGACAACCTTCTCCTTGAGGTTTGGCACATTTAAAAAATTTTCGACCTGTGAAATAGAAAAGTAGCATCAGCAAATCTGACATGTTATTGACAAAAGCGTTGATTAGTACCTTGATTAGGCCCTTCTTTTCTGACAGTCAACTCTATTGCCTGTTGATGACAATCACATAAAATGTCGTCGTTCCTAATAACTCCAATATTGCTGTTCCATGGTTGTTGATTCGAAGAGTTTGTAGAATTCTGCGTTTTATTCGAATGATTATCATTTGAGGGTGGATTTCTTGTGTAGTTAGAGGACTGCGATGGTGCATTGCTATTCGAAGTGATGTTTCGGTTTGCGGGTCTAGGCGCCCTATCGAATTGACTTTGATTTGTAGTTGTGTTATATGCTTGTCGAGATCTATTGGTGTTATAACTTTGTGAGCTCTGCGATGTCTGGTATCCGGAATCGGCACTGGTACTTCGTTGAGATGAAACTTGACTATCCAATCCTGTGAACTGCTTGAACATTGTGTCGCAACCCAAACAAGTGTCATAAACTAAGCCAAATAGAGGATTCAAAACTCGTACAAACTGCACTTGAATCTTTTTAACAGGCGGATTGCACTGAAACAAACAATTGAATATTATTTCTTGTTCTGCTTCATTTCAACATTGAAATTCAAATTTAAAATATTTACATGTAAACAAGATTCGTCCATAACAGTGACATTTTCGACAGAGTCAGGAAACCATAGAGCATTTTTGCAACCTGGGTATGATGAACAACTAATGTACTTTTTACCGCCTTCGCGTCTCGTCTTGAGAATCATATCTGCACCACATTTGGCACACTTCATTACAAATGGATTCGCGGCTTCGGCGTTATCAACAAGTTGAGCATTCGACGGCGCTTCATCTAAATAATCTGCAAGGGCAGTGTCAATCAAGTTGGCTTTTTCCACTGCTATGCGAAATAATTCTCTGTATTTATCAATCTGAGTTTGCAGCACTTCCTGGGGATTTTTTTTGACCTTCACAAATTCTATAAAAAAGAAAAACAAAAACTATTTCAACTATTGAATATAAAATTAGGAATAATTTCATGATAATAAAAAATAATTACAGTTTAAGATCTCTTTCAAGTTCTGCCCTGAGGTTTGGTTTTGACATTTGGAAGCCCATTTTATCGTAACCCATAACCAGACCTATGCCGAGTTTTCCTGGTATGAGGTGCTTATCGTCCTGCAGCCCAACGTAATGTCGTTGTTTAACAGTGTCGATGTGCTCCGCATGTGTAGCATCCGTACCAATGCCGTGCTTATCCATTAAAGCGATGAGATCAGCTTCAGTCAATAAATTAGGAGCAGACGTTTTTTCCTCAAGCATCTTGATTTCTGTAGGCGTAAATTTCTGACCCATTTCGTAGTAATGTATTTCTTTCGCATTCCATTTTTCATAAATGTAAACTTCAAGGTAATTTTTAGCAATGATCTGAAGACCCGAGGTGGTAAATTTTTCGCCGTTGATATCAATATCTATGATAGTCTCATAACCTTCGGCATTTTGAGAGACACAAGCAAGGAAGTGTCGAACAATGAATTCGTACACCTTTGCTTCGTTACCATGAAGAGTATTAGTGAATTTTATGGGATGAATCGGAGGATGGGCTTGGTCACTTTTTTTACCCTGCCTTGGATTCACTCCTCGTTCTAAGACTCTTTGAGCGAAATCTCCCCAATCATTATGCTGAGCTTGTTCAGTCACCAGTGGAACCAAATTCAGTTCTTTTGGGAAGATGTTTGTTTCAGTTCTAGGATAACTAATGAAACCCTGAGAATAAAGCTTTTCTGCGATCTTCATCGTATCTTTTGCACTTAGTCGTAGTTTTCGAGATCCTTGTTTTTCCAATTCCTATGAATAAAACAATGTTATTTGATTAGTGTTTAAAATTGACGCAGAACATTCATGACTTGAAGCGTTAAAAAATTGTCGTATTACTTACAACGGTGTCCAAAGGCAAAGGACGCCATTTACTTTTAGGTTTAGATTGAACCTTTTCAACTGTAGCTTCCGGATTTTTGCTGACAAATGTCTAGATATATTTGACACGGCATTTTTTCGAAGAGCCTGTTTCTTGCCCACCTGAATTCAACATTAATGCCATCACGGTCATCGGTGACTTTGATTTTCCAATACGGTTCTGGGACAAACTTTTCTATCGCAAGAAATCGTTCTACAACGAATCCTAAAGTTGGAAACTGACAACTACCGTAACTGATCAACATTTCAGTCAAGTTTCGAGGGAACACTTGCTGCAATCGAAGAGTCTGAAATCTAGTAAATGCAGCTCCTATTCGTAAATCCAATTCGCTTCTCACATCAACTGCGTCACTAGCTAACTGATTAGGACGGACCAAGTTTTGGAGTGCTCTATTCACTGAAGTTGCTGTAATTTCTGAGAATACTGCTCTGAAAAATGAAACATTTTTTATGTCAGACTATTTATTTCATTTCATATATTACATTATTTTAAAAACTATTACCTGTAAACGTCTATGTTAGGTTTGATTGCTTGGCAGACCTTGATTATTTCAAATCCAATATTTTCTCCTTCTCTGTCACAATCCGTCCAAATAATCAAAGCGTTACAACCGCGAATCTCACTCTCCAACGTCTTTTTGATATTTTTAAAATTATCAGGACAGACTTTAAATACAGGAGCGTCGAATAATGCTGAAGGGTGACAATTCCTCCATCCGCGATGCGACTGTGCAAATTCGTATGTCAATAAATGGCCTGACACTGATGTCATAACCATCTGACAATTTTGGTTCCATACTGTACTATTGAATTCGTAGATTTTGTTGTAAACTGAATGACCTTCTCTCTGAAACAACATTCTCAAACTTGAATTTATTTGCTTCAACAAATCAACTACTTTGTTATTTAAAATAACGATAGTAACTCTTACCCTTCGACAATTCCCTCGTCCTAATATACTTGCTATATTTTTAGCGGCATCATTTTTTTCGGCAACGTTCAAAACCTTCATCATTTCACCATTACTTGCTCTTCTTGCAGACTGATTGTTTCTTAACGATGTAAAGCTCTTGTTTAAAATTTGTTTACAATGTTTCACAACTTTCTTAATAATAGTAGACATTTATTTAACCAACAATTTGTTCAATCATCAGTCAAATCCCATACTATCATATTGTATCACGCTATTCTGTCAACAATTATATGGTATCAACAATTTTAAATTTATTTCTATGAGCACTCAGAACTGTTGTTGCGATTGACTCAATTTTTTTGTGTTTAAGAATCTGGCGGAAGTGAACAACACGAAGCTTGCTCTGCTTGCTGCAGATGGTGTGTGCAGTTACCAACATGATAGATACCTTAAATAAGTCCCAATGCTTATGCTGCTCTAGTTTCTTTTCTCCCCGCGACCCGCCACACTTATTTGTTATTTAAATCAAATTAAATACATTACATTTCACTAATTAATTTTCTTCTCTCCAATTATTCATTGCTAGTTATTTTCATTTAATTATCAAACAGTTAGTATACAAAAGCACAACAACCAACATTAAAACAATCATCGAGAGAGACAAAAAATAACCTTTTTTTTATCTTGGACTTGGATAACAAATTAATAGTAATATATAAATATTTTCAACAAAATTGATTGTTATAAATAAAATTTGTACAAATTCTTTTGATTTGTGTTTACTATAGTCTTATTATTAATGTGGTGGTAAACTTGTAGCAGAATGAATAGAAACGTTACTGTATACTTAGCAAACTTAACAGTCGTTGGACAAATATTGTGCAAATATTTTGTTGCACTTTATACCTTCTAAGGAGGCAAAGGTATAACCAAAGCTATCTATATTTTATTTCATTGTCACAAAAAAAAATTGTTTTCACACATTATGCTATAAACCATCAATTGAAATGTTTTTAGGTTAAATTATTTGTGTTAGTAAACATGAAACGAGCTTGCGGATTTGTAATTTTTCGTCGAACAAATCCAGTCGAGTATTTATTATTACAAGCATCTTATGGAGATAAACATTGGACACCTCCAAAAGGTACGTGCAATCATGCCATAGATTAATATATTATATAGTTACAACTAATACAAATTATGGGACATCAAATATTGTTCATATGTCTTTTGGAATATGAAACTTTCAAGTTCAATTTGAATTTCTGATAATAATAATAATAATAATAATACATATTGGAACTATTTTTGAAATTTGTATTAGGTCATGTTGATCCTGGAGAATCTGACATGGAAACAGCACTTCGAGAGACACGGGAAGAAGCAGGATTGGAGAAAAGTGATTTGAACATTTATGAGAATGTTAAATATGAAATCAAGTACAATGTCATGGGACAGCCTAAATCAGTTATTTATTGGTTGGCAGAGTTCACTAACAAAAACAAGTCTATTTCAATGTCTTCGGAGCACATAGCATATAAATGGCTTCCTATTAAAGAAGCCTGTGATTTATCACGGTATAACGAAATGCAAGACACTTTGAATTTTTTCATAGATACATTACGGACAATCTTTTGAAATAAACAATCCATATACAATCTTTAACCATAAAGATTGTTTTATTTTGTCCGTGCGCAGTGACTTCACTGTCAAATAAACTTTGCTTTATATTTTCTTGTCAAATTTAGCACCTAAATAATTGCTTTTTTTATAACTGTCCATTGTACTCATTTGAATTAATATTATAATATTTAATGATATGTTCATTTTTGACCTCTATATTGATTGTATATTTAATTTCAAAATTGAAAATTAACAATGATAGAAACAAACAATTGTATATTTACAATCGTAGTTTTTTTTACAAATAATTGTTGAGGAAATTGCCTTTCCTTAAAAGTGTAGTAAAAGTGGACACTATTATAGCATGTGTACACGGAAAAAACTCAACCAATTCTCAGTTAAAGTCTTACCGTTTATTAGGTTAACTTTTATTACGGGAAGAAAACAATAAAAATTATGTTATTATCACTCAACAATGAATAGATTATCCCTTAATTGACGTTCTGGTATAAAAAGTTAAAATTGACGGTCGATTCCTTAAGTGTCATATAATAATCCTATGACAGTCAGCGTTTGAGGAATTATATGATTCAATTATTTCACAGTTGACTGCGAATGGTTCATTCGTCGACAATCATAGGATAATCGTATGACACTTGAGAAAAAGACCTTTGGCTTTCTTTCAACGAATACCATAATTTTATCTATTTTAATTTTAATCGTATAATCAGTTGATTTTTCTTTCCGTGTAGAGAAAAATTTGTTTATAAAAAGCATTGAATGTTGTTTCAAAATGACGAAAAATTGAAAAGTGGTGCATGTAATTTATGAATATAAAGAGTAATATTTGCTTGTGCTGCCTCTATTAGGTGGGCTATGAAATACAATTTGACACTATTCTCGATAGCGATGTTGCGAGATAGACAAATTCTTGACAATCATTTGACCAAAATAAGAAATTGATGTTGTTGGCAAATGTTTGATTTGTCATAAATAAAAATAAAACGTTTCATGAATAAAATTTTATTTTTCAATAAAACCAAGTCGGTTGTGTTACTATTCCGAAAACTTCAAATGAATATAGCCATATCCAATTAATCGAAGCAGTCCTCTTGCTCTTGATTTTGAATTAAAACCATTGATCATGTAAGATCAATCATGTAAAATATTATACTTAATTACTATGTAATTAAATATAATATTCAATCATCGATTGCTTGGATATATTTTAATGTAAGATGTAATATAGAGAAACAAGTACTATAGAACGCGACACATATTCATAATTATTGATTTGTTTAAATTTTTTAAGTGGAAGTCATAATTTCAACTGTCTAATTTGAATTGGACAATTTATCACTAAGTCAACATTATGGCTGTTCATTTCGATTCTATTATTCGTATTATTAATTTGCTCTTAGAATTTTATTTGTATGTTGTTTTTGATTTAATATTATGTTTGATGTGATTGAGTGGATTCAAATAATGATAACAAGTAATATGAGAGAAATAAAGTCGACGAAAGAATAGTTTAAGTTTGATTTTAAACATACCGAGAATCTGTAAGTCTTCTGCAGACGAACAAATGTTATATATAAGAGTGAGGAAGCTGTCAAGCTGTTTCGTGAAATTAGAGTAAGTTTAAGTGAAATGTAAGTCGTATAGGTGCATCAATGATAGCATTAATGATGTTTCAACAAGTGTGAAAAACATCAAACGAGATTTAATTACATATCATCTTAAAAGAATTATTTAGACGATATTAGCACTTTAAAAACAGGAAAGGTTACTAAGACACTTCACAGAATGGAAAAGAGGTTTGTTAAAATATTTCAAAAAAGTAAAAGAATCATGTGATGTATAGTTTGTGGAAAGTTGAAAATATTGATTATTTACCTTCTTTTTCCGATACCAAGTCAATTTATGCATGAGAAATTGAACCTCCGGATTCTAAAAGGGCACCTATGCTCAAACGTCGACATATGATTTTCAGATCAAGAGAAAAAGAAAAAATTATAAATTAAAAAAAAAAACAAAATCCTATCTTGTACTGGATGAAAATGTGCATCTTTTTGTAATCGAATTTTTTCTTACCTTCTCCCTATATTATTGCATTTTTCGTAAAACCCCGCCTCTTTTCTGTCTGTGTATACGTAGTGAAAGTGTTAGTGGTACCAAACTAATACATGTTTATTTCTAAGTATAGTAAAAAAGAACATCGAAATCGGTTGACTCTATCAATCACAGGACTCATTCTAATTTTGGTAAATTGAGGAAAAAAAAGTTACGAAAAAACCGTTTTAACGGGAGGTTACCGTTTTTTTTTTTTGAAAATTTTTAGATTTTTTTTTTGCATTTTTAGAATTTTCAGACTGTCCTTTATAAGTGTGCGAAGCCGTTATTCGATTCCTGCATTGAAAAAAAAGTTACAGCCACTTGAAAGTATAGCTGTTAAGGGGACTGGCACCCAAAATTGCTATTTTCGCCAATGTTCAATGAATCGACTAGATTTTTCGTACATTAATAGATACATAGATACATTAGGCTTCTTTTCAAGAATCTGCGGGAAAAAATGAATAAAAGTTTATGATTCATTGTTTACTAACAAAAAAATGTGTTAAAAAACTGTAATTTTCTGATTGCTTCCGGGCGCTCAAATTTGAATTAATTTTGATTTCATTGCGGCTATTTTGTTTGTTAGTTCAAGGATTAGGAATGGTACTGACAGATTTTTAATAACTATTGATTATCAAAAGTTACAATAAAAAATTTAAAAACATGCAAGAAAAAACGAGAAATCCGGGATTTTTCCTACTATTTTGTTTATAATTCAGCGAAAATTTATTAAATACAAAATCTGTCAGTACCAATCGTAGATAAATAAATTCTGAACAATCAAAAAAAAAAAAGAAGGTGAATTTGATGAGAATGAGCGCCCAGGAGCATTTTGAAGTTTGAAAAAATGATTATATAAAAAACTCGAGAAAAACGGATTCAAAGTTCAAAGAAAACTTTAACATAGCAAAAAAAATCGATCATTTTTGCGAAAATGTAGTTATTCTGAGGTTGCCAGTCCCCTTAAATCGGAGCAGGGCTCTTTGCGTCTGAATATGCTCGCAAAGCGAAAATCGAGAGGACCCTCAGAAATGTTCAAGAAAACAACTTGTTTGAGGAAGAGGAAGGACTACTGTATGGCCCCGGCATTGCAGACTGAAAGTAAGTCGAAAAAAAATCATTTTAAACGAGTTGCAAACGTTTTTCTGTTAACATAAACACGCGTTTATATAAGTTTCTCGAAACGGCATTTTTAAATGCGCGGTGCACTGTGCAGCATGCACGGTTCAATGTAGCTTCCTATTTTTTTTAAATGAAAAATTATTAAATTTACGGAGCCCTAAAACTAAAAAAACATTGAAAACAAAGAATTATTATTTATAAGCACGTTTGAATGCGAAAAAAAGACCTGAAAATCACTCTTTTTTTCAAATGGCCGCCATTTTGTTAAATGTTGATGAAAAAAAAAGTGTCATGGCCCGACAAATTTACAACCATATACGACCTTATATATGTAACTTTTATACGAAAATATTCGTTTTGTAAAATAAAATGTTGGCTCATTCAGTATATGTAATTATTTTGTTACTTTCCCCTTTAATAATGTCAAAAAAATATCGAAGTTAACGAAAATTTTAGCATTTAAAATGGTAACCTCCCCTTAAACTTTTATTGGCATATTATTGACCCAAAACTTGCAAATATTTCAAATTTTTGAAGTTTTTTTCAAACAGGTGTCCCAACACCGCATGTAAGACCTTCCTTTATCGTTTTGGAACATTCCGGGGCTTTTTTTCTTCTGTTTTTCATCTTATACGCATATTAGCTTATCTCAGTACCACCCCTGAGACTTCGCGTAACGCTCTGTTTATCGCGTCGCTCAACTAAATTTTCATGTTTCTTTGACAGTAATTGAAAAAACAATAACGCGACGTGAAAGATGAAGGGTTAAGGGGTCTTTCCCTTTTCGCGCGGGTAAAAAAATTACTAATCTTCAAGAATGGATTAACAAAAAAATACTGGTTGAAACTTGTTCAAACTAGGATTAGTTGTTTATTATACGTTGAAATATAAAACACATATCATCAACCTATATTAAAAAAAATTATCGCCGCTGTTCCCGACCTTTTTTCCGACTTTTCAGCGATTTTTTGACCTAGAATGCCATGGATACAAAGTCAGGAACAGCGGTGATTGGGGACTCTTTGATCTTTGATAGGCCCAAGTATAATGACTAGGTGTCTAGAAAAATTATATCTAACTATCTAGCTATCTACTCTACCTACACCTATAAGT
>JAAMPD010000850.1:0-35003 GCA_025266255.1 Trissolcus basalis
CATAAAAACAATACGAACAAAAATTAGGTACTACGGGTTATAAAAAAAAAAAAAAAAAAAAAAAAACAAGAGCTGTTATCATACTATTAGTTTTGTTTGATTAAATAAAAATTGTTCGCACATTGTTGCTTAATTAAATGGAAGAAAAAGGTGATCCACAAATTGTGAAACACTATCCACGTTATCTAAACAATTTTATCGCATTTGATCAAACATTGAGGAAGAAAGTTAAGAATGAAGCACGTACTCTAGTACGTTGAAATTTTTCATAGTTGGAACATAAAAATTTGAGACGAGAAAACGGAATGAGAAAACGAAAACGTTGTACCTTTTGAATGGACTGGCGCAAATATTTATGCGCGATTCTAATCGAAGGGAACAGTTTTCTGTGGCACACACACTTTCGCACACACACATAACAACACACACACACGTGCACACACCCATATGCAGAGGGTCAGAAGTTGTTGACATGCGTAAAACGATGGCTCGGTAAATGACCCATTAGTTGCGGCGGTTCATGCCATTCATCAGCGACTGACAATTTTGGCTCGAGCCTGACGGTGACGCGCTCCCGCAACTTGTCATCGAGGGGGTTGGTCCGGGCTGCTAACTCGAACCCGCGGAGCCCTGACTCCCGACCGATTCAGAATGACAGCTTGCTTGTGGCACTCGCTCCAAAGTGTCCACGCGCTTCATGTCGTGCGCGACCACTGCGTCTGCGATCAGCTGTCCGCGCGAAGCTGCGCGTTCTGTAAAAGCGGCGAGCACCACCCCACTTGCCTCCGCACTCACCACTACTCCGCGTTCCGTCCATTCGCGATTGCGCAAACAATTTCTATACATGTTTTCTTCGCATTTTTCTTTTCTTTCATATTTTTTTTGGTTTTTTGTTTTTTTTTGTTAGAATTAGGAAACAGTCATGGCCTTGGAAAAAATATCCATGAAAAATATTGTCGCTGCTTGAAAGAAAAGTTTCAAAAGGATTCTTTTATTTTAAATTTTGAAGTTTGACCGAAATGATTTATGGGTTTGTTTTTTAAAATATAAAATTCGAAAATTTTCCAAGTTTATTGTTTAGTAAATCTTTGTTGAGGTTCTGAAAATTTGTATTTTGTATAAGATTATTGACTGGTAATTATTTTAGGTATAGTTCTAAAAATACAGTAAAAAATACAATTTACAAATTTTAAATTGTTACAAATTGTCAAAATGATACACATGGGAAGAATTTAAAAATTATATGTGCAATTTTTGTCAGAAAATGTATGATTTGTTTACTTGTATATCTCTATTGTTAGACGTTCTATAATTTTCAAATTTTGCAAATATTTAAAGAGAATATTTTGAAGGTCGATTGATATTGTAAGTAATGCTGATATTTTCTGCTTATCAAAAGAATCACAAAGGAATAGATTCTAACAAAACAGTCAATGTAGCTTTTAAGCTACAATAAACTTTTAAGCTTTGTATGGCTAGTTTTTTTTCAAATTTAATTGAAAAAATATTTTGTAAATAGAACTTCCAGAATTGTTTGATACAATTTCTATAATACCAAATGTTCATTTACAAGCAATTTCAGAATTTGATTAAATTTTGATCTTATATATTTTTAGTTTCTGCAATTTTTCATAATTTAAAATATGTTTTATTTCTTTGATAAGTGAATATAATTGATGTTTCACGATTGTTTGTTATATTCAAATTTCTCATTTGCATATATTTCTTTTCGGTTGAATGTTTGGTCGATTTTAAAATTTTGCAAATTCGGAACGAGTTAGAAGGTCAAATTTTCAAAATTTAATGTAATTCTGAAACTTTTCTCTTATCGTTAAAACCATCTGAAGTAGTTCATTATTTGATTGACCTCGTCATGTTTTATTAATTTACTTGTAAAACGTTTTTTCTTTTTTTTTTGTTGTTTCATTTTACATGTGTAATTTAATAATCAATTTCATCATCTTCGTAATAACATCAATTTTGTTTTTCTTAGACGAACAAAAAATGAAAAAATAGGAAAATGAATAAATGTGGAATGTATAGGAAAATTGATCTAGCAACAAAATAACTTTTGTGTTCATATAATTTTGCCGAGCTTTTTCATGCAAGGTACAATGGCCAACCTTGGCTATTCTAGGCGCGCGCCGACTCAGCGAGATACACCTATTTCGGTACCGCGGGCATATTCGATTCATGATTAGGTTTGAATAAAGAAAACCCGCGGAGAAATTACGTTCAATTGCGTCTCCAAGTCGGTATGATGCTTGAATGAAATTTTCTTCCCTAACTATTAGATGTTAACAATGCAACAATAACAAGACACAATTGCCTTTTAAAAATTGTATAACCAAATATAACACGTGCAAAATTACAAAATGGACAATACTTTTTAATTTGAAATTTTATTGTACATAATCTTTTAATTCGCCAATCAATTTGTTATTTTCGTTTATCAACTGTTATTTTGAAGTTGGACAATTTTATGGTCGCGAGGTTTAATTTCAAAATGTTGTTTTGCAAACGGGACTAAGAATAATTGGAAGCAACAACCTCTCTTATGTCATTTTTGATAGGCTACAATTGATCCGCGCTCATTTCAACGAATTATTTTTCAGCTGTCTTTTCGGTTTAACAGGTCACTTCAAGAAGCGCAATTTAATAATAGAAACCCTTTCGACAATTGGCAGTTCTACGAATTTTATCAACAGTGCATAATTGTCCAGATGTTTTGACACGAAAAAAAAATTGAATTATACATTTCTCGCCGATAGGTCCGAGCTGATACATGCCGTTTGAATTAATACAAAATTCAATGCTCATTTGCAATTTAAAGCCTGTCCTTTTTTTTAAGAAAACCAATTAATCCGGCTTGTTAAATGGCTTAGTTATCCTTGCAATTTTATCTCGCAACTGACAATTATTTGTAATTTTACTTTTCCTCTTCGTACTTCGGAAGGTGTGATTAAGATTTACTTTTTGTTTCACTTTTTCTTCTGGTTCTCGACTGGGAGGCAGATTTACACGAAATTACATAAACGCAAAAATTATGTAAATTACAGGAAAAAAGTCAGTTTTAAATAGTTTACCTTTGTTTTGGAACTCCGGTACTTGCACTGACACTTTTTTTTCCTCAACTTTTTTATCAACTTGTCTGAAAGACTTTTGCAACAATAACAACAGCTATATTTCGGTGTGTTTTGATAGTGCAAACAACATGTATGAAACTGCAAAAAATGTGAGAAAAAAAAGTGAATCTTATATACTCTCTTAGAACTTATTTCATTTAATACAATTCTATGATTGCTTTTATTACCGAACTGTGATGACCTGCCGGGACGCAAGAGCAGAAACACTGAGGCAAAAAATTTGAGAAGCAATGACAAGTTGGCAAGCAACCGTAACAAATAAGATCCGATAAAAAACTCTCGTCGTCTGAGTCTGAAAGTTGCCGCGGCTTTTTCTTCGTAAAAACAAAATCATTGCCTAATAGGCTTTGATGTTTCTTTGTCTCGTACGAAGACATTGGATCGTTTAGATCCTCCCGGGACAGTGACCTGGTGACTTTGCGTTGGTCTCCGTTTTCGTCAGAAGCATCGAAATTGTCGATAATTTCATTACAAGGACTGCATTTGAAATCACAACCAGTTACAAGATAGTCGGAATCTTTTGTTTCTTTAGACTTCTTTGGAGAGCCATTTTCGACATTTTTTCCTGCTTTCTTTATTGATCCGATTAACTACCGATTTGTCCATATCTTGGTTATCTCTGCAAAAATATATAGTGGATTGAATATTTTTTAAATTATTATTATCAGAGTGTCAAATTGGCGTGAAAATCGGGAAAGACGGAAATTGAACGTGGTTTTAGATGGGCGGGGAAGGTGCGAGAAATGTACGTGATTTCTTTTTTATCTGCGAGAAATTTCAAGTTGATCATTAAAATGTAAGCGACAAGTGAACGTGAAAGGCGGGTTTGTAAGAGGATTTTCACAGGGCGAGAAATGTACATGATTTTTTTTTGTTCTTAATTATAATGATTGAAAAGAAATTTAACTTGCAATATGACTTATTTGAACAGAGTATTAAATTGGCATGAAAAGACAGAAATTATAAGCGGACTTTCATAGGACAGGCAATTTACATAATTTTTTTTAATTTTGAAAAAGAATTTTCAATTGATTGTTAAAAAAGATTTTGATTTGTATGAAATAAAAAATAAAATAATTAATTCCTTTATTTTATAAGGAATATTTCACAAAGAGGTTTAAAATTTTGCATGATAAACAGTTGTGACTTTTTATTTTCCGCTTTAAATAAATTTCAAATCAGTGCAAATCTGTGGATATGCATAATTTGTTTTTCCTTTGACTTAAGACTTCCTTTGAATATTCACTTATAAAATGAAATGTTAGTTTTTCTACAGTATTTTATATAAATTAAAATATGTTTATTCATATGAATAATCTACCTATAATAAAAAAAATTATCGCCGCTGCGTCCGACACTTCGGGAGACATTTTTTCAGACATTTTTATGGAATCTTGTATGATTTTATGGGATTATTTGGGATCTTGTGGGATTTTATGGGATTATATGGGATGCCATCCCATAAAGTCGATTCAACTCTTGGAACAATATCACAAAAAAGTGCAAGCGTATCTCAGACGCAGTTCGCCCGGTGTGGATTGAAAATTTGTACACACAATTGATTCGATTTCGCAGCCTTGCTAATTTTTCTCAGAGCAGATCTGATCATGACCTACAAGTGTACAAAATTTCAAGTCGATTCAACTCTCGGAATAATATAAAAAAAGTGCAAGCGTATGTTCAAAATAAAATTCATACATCGGAATAGTGATCCATATCTACATTTCTGAAAATGCAAATCAAATTGCAAAGTATAACGTTTGATATGATTCTAATTAAAACAACTAAATTATTGTGAACAGGGGGCGCAGCCCCCGAGTTTAATAATTAACGAATGATTTCAGGTTTAAAAAAGATTATAAATATTTCTTATACATTTATTGCCCTTCGAAAGTCCACCTTCAATTTCCCGCTATTCACGCCCACGTAAAACCCTGTTCTAATTATTATCCATATTGCATACAGTAACTGATAATATAGTTATATTAAACCAATTTTGAAACTTCTGATAAGAGAATAATTTCATTGAAAAAATTGCATACATTCAATCTAAAACTTCTATCAGACGTATATTCAGACAACTAATTACTAATTAATTAATAACATTTGAAAAGTTGAGCCTAAACAATTTTGAAAACACACTGAAAAATGGAATTTTTATTAGTTTGCTAAAACCACCTTCAATCAATGAAACTTTTATGTAATCAAATTTTCGATGCCTCAAGTTTTAATTAAAAACTTACACGTGTATTTAACGAAAACACGATAATTGATAAATGTTAATAAGGAATTAAAAAATGCTAAAAAAGTAAAAAAAAAAAAAAAAAAAAACAATGTTACTACCAGTAAATTATTTGTTCGAAAAACGAAAATTTTGTTTTAAAATTACCCTTCCAAGCAGTGACAATATTTTTTATAAATATTTTTCCAAGGGTCTGGAATTCCTTGTGCAAAAGAAACGCCGTATCTTTGCCAGCCTAATTTGATAAGACGATCGTCGACCATATTCTGCAGACAATTGAATGTTCGTCTGTCACATGTTGGATTTAGATTCCGTTGCAACAAGTATTTCGACCAGGCATTCGGTATTCCGTTGAAGTGTCTTGTCGTCGTCTCGTCTGGCGAGTTCGAACGAACCGTTGGCCGAGGTGTAGGTGACACGACCATAAGGCTGTCAATGGCCTTGTCCCGACATTCCTCACTACCGCGTACTTGATTTTTTTCGCCCTGGTCCAATTGTAATGCCAGTTTTCTCTCAGCATGCGAAAAGACGAGTTGCATTTGTTTTTTCCCTCCAGTTGTGCGGCGCACGCGCGCCTTTCAATTTTATTTTCATCTTGTGACGATGACACTTGAATAAAATATAAAGAGATTTGCCAAACGAGACATTTCAGAAAGGACAGGATTAAATAAACCAAAACTTACTCGATACTTTATTTTTGTTATATATTTTTAGATTTATTTATTCGTGACAATGAAAAAACGGTCTCGTCAAAATTTACAACTCGATACTTTTTGAACAAAAAGATGTCGTGTCTTTGTTTGTTTTTTTTTGAATAAATTCGAATATATGTTGTTAACAATTCAATTCGACATTACAAAATTTACAGGTCAATCATGTTTATTTCATTGATAATGTACAACAATATTTTTTTTTCATTTGATTTGGTGATCAACGACGCGTATAAAGGGCGCGATGTACACTATAAGTGAATTATTTTTTGCGAGTTAAATTGTTCGCACAAATTCACTGCGTCACTTTTTGTTCAATGACTTAATCAATATTTCTTTACTTATCAATTTATTCACATTGTTATTTATTTTAACCTTTTTTTGTTCTCACAAAATTTGCTAACAGAAATCATATACAATCTAATAATCAACATATACTTATTTTACTGTTTTTTTATCACATTTGAAATGAATAATATCTCCTCTTTGTTTTTTTTTACTTTTTTTCATTTTTTCCTATAAATCATGGTTATTTTTGTACATCATAAAAATGTATACACTTCTCTTCTGTAATGTCGATTCTCTAAGAGGAACAATCTGTTTTACATTCGCATCACAACTGAACCAATTGGAGTAAAATGAAATGTTTTTTTGTTTTCATGTAAAAATATATTTACACAAGTCCCAATGATCACTCTTTTCGTATAACAATAAGATATTTGTCTGAGAAGCAAATGAATAATTTCAAAACTTTTATTTTTGTTTGTTCTACCCCACCACAATTACGTTGGTAATATAGTAAACAATTAGATTAGTCACATGCATCCAAAAGAACGTTTATTCCATTTGTCTATCGATCCGAAGAATTTTGCAATTGATTAATGTTATAATTTATACTTTCGGACAATATATCAAACGATCCCGCGGTACATAAGGATCGCGATAAAAAGGCACAACGCTATGAATATACAGAGCCGAGCGAAACAAAAAAAATTGGTTCATTCAATTCAATTCAATTGATTATCATTTCATTGATGTTATCGAACACAAACGATAGACTTTTGTTTTCAGAGGACATGATAACGGCATAAAAAACATAGTTCACGTATTTCTTCAATGAAAAAATGATATGTCATTTGAAAATCATTTCTATTTTGTTTCATATATAATCAGTACGATTTTATAATGCAAGAACACGTAGACACAAATGTTTGCTTAAGTGCTCCTTTGCAGCTTCAGTTCGTTCGGTACAATGTAACATAAAATGTTATTAAAATTGTCTTTGCGTTGACAAGGATAAGAAATGCCGTTTACACTCTGGTTTCTTTTTTTCTATGCGTACCGATGAATCAATATCGATAAAGAAAGTTAATTTAATCTAGTCCAACAATTTCTATCACATCAAAATTTGACTTGCTCACTTTGAACCAAACACACAGCCAAGCGCCGTCGGGAAAATTTTGCATTAATCATTCGTGTGTGCATAATATAGGCAACAATCACTTCGTTTTTGCAGTAGATGGTACAGATTCAAATAAGAACATTCTCAAAAAGAGTATCGTAGATATTTTCATAATTCATTTTTTAAACAACACGACGACAAAACTATAAGCAAATTTTACTACAATAATTGTTACAAGAATGAACTAAAACGAAACACAATCAGACAAACAAAAGATGTTTGATCTTGTAATTGATGTAACTATCTTGGAAACTTTCAACGATCCGTAACTAAACGAGAGCAGCAATATTCAAGTGATTATCGATGTCACTAATTTTCACATAAATGCTCCCGTGCTCTTTATAATTCTTTTACAATTACACATTGTTGTCACTGGTGAAACCATTCAACGTAAGTCAACAATTTTTTGTTACAAAAATATTGACTTTGAAGAAGATAGGATATTTTGAAATGGACTTGTTTCTTTTTGAACAGACACAAAGATTTGGACTACTTTACTGATGACTTTTCTTCCTTGGTTTCCGCTTCGACTTCGACAGTAAGCCCGGTTCTTTTTGTTGAATCGTCTTCGGCTGAAACCAAAAGCAGTGGCAATCCACCTAGCACCATGCAGGTTCCCATACACAAGAAACAAACTGTGTAACTTCCAGTCACATCCCGCAAATAGCCTGAAGGAAAATCACGAATTTTAATTTCACAAATTAAGTTAAATGAAATTAATATCTTTTACAGTAAAAGTAAATCAAAAGTAACAAAAATAAAAGTAAATTAGTAAAATTGATAAAAGGAGGGTACCTGCTAACGGAGGTATTGATATGGCACCGACACTCTGAAACATTCTGACAAGTCCGTAGGTTGAAGAAATTTTATCAATGCCATACTGGTCTGCGAGAAGAACAGGCACCAGAAGAAACCAACATCCCAAACAAAGACCATAAACTCCAACCGAGCATACCAGAACGTAAAATGAGTGGGCCATTGGGATCGATAGCACTGCAACTCCCGCGCACACAATGCTGAAACAAAAAACCAATTCACATTCAAATTGAAATAAAAAATTCAAAGTTGAAAATGAACAAACTTTGAGATCCGTGAAAAATAATTGAAAGTGACAATGTTCACTTGCCTGCTGATGTAACCTTTTCGTCGATCAAACACATGCAGATCTGAGAGCCAGCCCAATCCGAGCCTGCCGCAGAGATCTAGAGCAGCGGAGATGGCGACCAAGTACCCAGCCTCGGATTTCGTATAGCCTCCTGCGTGAACGTAAGCCGGCAAATAATAGAGCATGTAAGGGCTGCCCGTGGACATGAGACTGACTGACAGACACATCATGATGAATCGCGGATTTTTCAACAGACTTAGGTCTAGGTAACGAGTGATCCTCTGGCCCAAGGATTGTCTCTTATTGTCGATCGGGTCGATTAACTTTATTGGCTCCGTTGGCACGTTGGGATACACCGCTGTGACTGATGACTTCAATGACCTCAGGGAGGATCTGGCTTTGTACACGCAGGTCGAATCAGTTGAGAGATCTTCAACGCTGTGCAAAAGACTCGAGCTGCGAATTTTCGAGATTGGTTTCAGCTGCAAACCTGAAATGACAGATGAATGAATAATGAATGACAAATTGAATCACCTTTTCATGTTTATTTACATTCATTAATCAATACTTAGGTTTTGATTGATGTGACTGAAATGATACCCGATGAAAAAGACGAATTAGTCATTTTGAATCAAGCATAATGTATCACGTAAAATCAAAGATGATTTTACGATGTTGGACGTGATTTTTAGATGTTATCATTCAGATGGTTATGACTGTTTTGAGAGTTTGATAATACATATTTCAATAATTTTGCAGAACAGTTAAAGTATTTAAAAAGAGAACAAATTTGTTACTATTTTGTTTTATCATTTTTGTTACCATTTTTTTTTATTATTCATTTGTTTTAACTTTTTAACAGTTGTTCGTTATTGAAAACTTTTTTAAAAATAATATAGGAACTTGAAGATGATGACAAATAACGAAAGGTCACGAAATATTACAAAGTTTTGTTAAAAAATTAAAGTTGTTGTTATACCGTTGGATTATTTATTTTGAACATTTAATAAATTTTATATTCAATATAACATACAATAAAATATTTAATTAAAATATGATGTTAATTTTTTTAATTTTTTATTTCGAGTCAAAATGACTTGTTTAATCTTTTAATATTAAAATGACACTCATCGTTTCTAATTAGCCCATCAAAACTCAAGTTGTTCCTGTGTTTATTATATTTTCGGTTGAAAAATAATCAGGTAAGTGCTTTTTATACTTCCAAATCTTACCGGATCAAATACTTGAAATTTTCATCTTAAAATTAATATTTTCATTTCATAAACCTTGAGATTTTCAAAAATGCTACAAATTACACTAATTGCTCCAAGCTATGAAATCAAAATGTCAATGTCAAAATGAAAATTCAAAGTACCAAATCCGCTAAGGTTTGAAAGAACAAAAGCACTAACCCGATTATATCCAGCAACCGCAGGATATTTCGTTAAATTATTTGCAAAAACCAACCTTCGCCCATGATATCCTTTTCTTCTTCGCTATTAGAGAGGTCGACGGTAGTGGCACTGTTCTGATGGAACAGTTCGTTGATCAAATTGTTCCTCGTGGATGACGCATCGTTGGCAAAAAGAAGGTCAAGTTTGTTAGAAACTGGTTCGATTTTCTCATCTGGTGGCGAATTTTTTTCGGTGTCTATCGGTAGATTCAGATAATTGTTCTCCAGTGGGCGGTATAGGGTTGCGCTGACACAAACGTGTAACATGCAAGCACCCAGTAGCAGGATGGTACCGTGGAAACCAAAGTGCTTGACTAAACCTTCTATCAGCAGAGGGAATACAAAACTTCCAGCGGCCGTTCCAGACACGCAAATCCCGTTCGCCAGGGCTCGGTGCTTGTCAAAATACTGCGACACTAATATTATGCCAGGCGTTGTTGATAATCCGCCTCCTATTCCTGGAATTATCCATTTTTGTTATATTTAAGAACTAACTTTTTATTATTAAAAAATCAATCAATTTGAACAATTGAGTGAACCACAGATTAACCCATATCTTGCCTTTCATATACGTTTTTCCAACGTTTCTAAAAATCTTTCATTTGAATACAATCAAGTTCATCTTTATATTCACAAAAATTTTTTATGGAAATTGTAAGAAAATGAAAAACGTATTGTAATGTTTTTGAATGTTTAACATATAAAATATGAATGTGCAACAAATTCGGCTAGAAACGAGTTAAGAATGGAAAAAAATGTGGTTTTGGCTTACCAGTTAGTACACCGAAAGTGAAAAATAAGTGAATGAGATTGGTAGCAAAGTAACTGATCATAAGTCCCAGAGCGCAAAAAAGTCCTCCGACAAAAACGACCGCTCGGCAACTGTATTTTTGACACAGCATACTCGTTATTGGGGCTGCAACAAATATTCAACCACTTTGTCATTTTGCGATCGTTCAATATTTCGTTACATAAAATGAAGTGGTTACAAAACAATTAGAGATTAGAATGAACAACAAAACAAAAAATATACAAAATATAGACAAAATAAAATAAAACAAATTGGTGATCAAGAGATTCTGTAGACGATACTCGCATATCGGAGATCTAGAGTCGAAAGGAGAATTCCGGACAAAATAATGCGAATAAACGGGGCGACTTAAAGTATGATCGGGTTCGTTGTCATCTCGTGGACTATATTCTGGAAGAAATATATTAATGAGAATCAAAGAATTAAATTTGTCCGCAACGCAATTATTTTCTGGTGTTTTTGCTTGCAAAATCAGAGTCATAAAATTAATAAAAGAGAGAAAAAAAACAGAGCAGCACCGCGATTATTCTGTTTGATTTGCCACACAGGTACTTAAACCAATCAATCGATTATACATTGAAGCGATGGAACATCTTAAACAAATCGTACAATCGTACAAACACAAAAGGAATGACACAATGAAAATTGTGTCATCCTTATTTGCATCGTTCAAATTCTTTTCTTGAGAGTTTAAACACTTACACGACAACAAGAACGAAAAATTGTTAAAAACTTTTGCCTTGTAAGTTACAAAAACTAATTCACGAAAAGGTTAGAAGTTTGATTCATAAAAATAAAAGTAGGGTAGGAATATAAGAAATAAAGAATAACGAGTTTATATGAAAATAGATATACATCGCGGCGGTGATCAGTTTGCATTGCAATGATTTATTAATTCTACTAAATAAAGTGTGTCAAAGTTATAACAAAGACACATCAAGACCTTCATTTGTCAGAGATGATACGCGCGAATAACACAAATAATATATTGTATCCCCTTGAATTCAGAACCGTCCTTTCTTTTTCCCTGCCAATTATTTCAAATGACTTTGATAAACTCAACGAGTTTCGATCAAACAAATTTGCATCCCTGTCTACTAATTCTTAGTCATACGAAATGTTAATGTCAATTTATGTCTATCTACCTAAAGCCAAACAGAGGCACGACAGGATAGCGGGGATCCAGGAAGCGACCGTGGCAGAGGTGTCCTGAAAAGTCTCCATGACCTCGACATACAGCACTCCGTAAGACTTGACCAGTCCGGCGACCCAGAACTGCACGAAGAACGCGCCGAAGACGACGATCCAGCCATAGCCGCCGTCGAGGGGCAGCTGGTTCACGTTCCTCGGTCTTTTTTGGTTCTTGTCCTTGTGTTTTTTGCTGATGACGTTGGTCCTTTTGAGTTCCCTCGACTTGGCAATGAGCGGCCTCGCGGTCAAGCTGCTGATGGTGAACTGGTTGTCGGTGTCCTCGTCGTCGATGGTCTCCGGTGGGCTCAGGTGGGGCGGCACCACTGGCGTGGAGGTCGCCGTGGCCTGGACCATCAAAGACACCGGGCGTTTCGGGGACCCGAGACAGCCGCTACCATTTGCGTCGTAAACCGGAGCCGAGTGGATCGAGAAGAGCGATCCCATCAGCAGGTTCTGCTGTTGGTGCAGGTTCTCGTCGATGGCGGCGGCTCGGATTGCCTCTTCGGACGCTGTCGTCGAGGCGCCATCGCCGCACGCCTCGACCGACCGGCACGCGTCTTCGAGACACCATTCACGTGGCAGCGACATCCTTCGAAAGTAATGCTTCCGGTGGAATAACCGGGATACATTGGATCGATCTTTCTATGGCACTTGTTCGCGGTCTCTATCTCACTGCAACCTTCTCTCTCACCACTGCAAATATAGAAATCATTATCTATCGTCATTTAATTGCAACCGATTGTCTTCGTTTCCAATTGTCTTTTTTTTTCTACTTCTTTTTCATAATTTTTTTTCTCTCTTTGCATTTTCTTCTGGTTTATTGGTTGACAATGGTCTCGAACCTTGAATTGACAAACGAAAAATTACAAGAGAAAAAAATGTTCAAGCAAGTTGAGGCTTCTCGCATGACATTACAATAAGCTGATGTTTTCCTCGAAACTTGATTGATTGGTGTGTTTTGAAGCAGGGAATTTTTCAGGTTTGTAAAATCAACGATGATTTGTTCAATTGAATATCTGATTGATCTTTGTTGTTTTTCGTCTGTTCCAGGTCTTGTTATTGCAGAAATTGAAACGTGAGTTTTTTTTATCACCGCATTGCAATCAAAGTGTGCCAGTATGAAAATGTGTTTTAATAATGATAAGCTGTAAGTACAGACAAAGTCCCATTAGAATTTAATATCAATCACATCTCTTCAGCAGACATAAAAATGTTTATATTATCGTTTCGCGTGTGTCGTAAAGACATTGCAAGTGAGTTTATAGCTTGCATAAATAAATGATTGGACATGTCTAAAAACGAGTTTGAAGAAGCTACGAATTCGTTTCAATGTTAGCTTTGCTGTAAAAATAAAGCGTTGAAGATGAGTTAAAGCAGGATCTCAGAAGATACAATCGCAATGACAACGATTTTGCAAAAATTTTTTTTTTGACAGAAGTCTGATGACATGATTACGTACATTAAATGTTGTGTCTAAGGTGTTAAAAAAATTGATGATTATTTAGTTTAGAAAGTCTCACGAATTATTGTCAGTTGATGCTGGTTGATGATGGCGATGTGAAAGTCTACTCTTGGCCTTTAGGATGTGCAATTCGGTGTCATAGAATACGATAAGGTTTAATGAACCTGTAGTACAAAGCCGGCGTGGCAGTCTGGCAACTGAATGTTAGACGAGAATCATCTTGGTAGCATTTGACACTTGTGTGTGAATCGTGACGAAAGTCGCGAACGTTTAGTTTGAACAAAAAAATGACTTAGACTTTCGACTTGCGGGCGAACAGTGGAGTGTTCGCGGATGCTTTGCGCGCAGGCGTTGAGCAAATTTCCAAACGGAAACTTTGCGGATCGATAGAATGAGGCTTCTCTCATGTTTTCAATTGTCAAAGAAGACATTTTCGGACCGTCCTCAGGGCTTCCTGCAATTGATGCATCTTGTGTTGCAACTGTCGTTATGAGACTTGCGTAGCCCTCGTATTTACTTTCTGCAATAAGGATTCGCATTCTTCATCTATGTTACGCCATGAATGCGACAAATGAAGAAATAAAAATAAGAGCAATCAAAATGATAACGCAATTCACAAGATAGTAATGACAGCAAATTTTTCCATCATTTCTCATCAGGGTTTTCTGTTATTTTCTATAAATGAATTGGATAGTTTGGTAGTGAACAATGGATGGTCTTGAATCAATCAAATCCAGCTAATTATGAATACATATTTGTATTTGTATTATATGTTTCTACAGTCAATGTTTTGTTAGTAATTAAGAAAAATGACGTTTCTTTCTCTAGGAATTTCTTCATGCGATTGATTTGAAATTCCCCGTCTCATCTCTCCAATGTTTAGAAAATATATAGGTATACGTGTTATATCAAATTGTTACAATAAGATGTAAATAAATCGCTAATACAACGGTTGTCTTTATAAAGAAAACTCGATTAACGAGGGTAACACAATGAATATGGCGAATTGAATAAATTGCGTAACAAATAGAGTCTTAAAGTTGTGACAAATCAAAGTCTTGAATCTCGTGTGCACTTTCGTTATAGCTCGCGTTTTTTTGTTTTCCAACAGTCTGTCAAAAGTTGTCATGCGTATTTGTAATAGAAGTTTTCAGTTAAATTTCAATAGTCAATCGGATTTCGATCATCACAGCCGGTATATCAAGCGTTTGACAAACGCGAAAACAAAAAATCGTGAGAACAGACAAGTGAAAATATCCCGTTCCTCTCATTAATTTATCCTTTCAATTTCCGCCAGCAATATATTTTTCTTCTAAGTTGACTGGTCAATTCGGAAGATCTCTCTCTATAATACAGTAAACTCTTCTTACTATTATATAAATGGCACTGTTTTGTACAATGTAGAAGTAAAAAATGATGCTAGTCGATGCAAAAACGATGACCGTGATGTTGACATCGGCTATTAATTCGCAGGGGGCACGCAGTATATTTTGTTTCGTTACTTTCAATCGACAACAATCTTCTGATTTGGCACCTCGCTCCCAGTTGTTTACTATACCTCGATCTTTAGTAAACTCTGATTTTTTTTCAACAAAAAGACAAGTACAAAAACATGTTAATTATATCATAGTTTGCTTCAAACGTTTAACACTGATTGTGTTTAACAATACGAGTGTTTGCCATTGAAAACATTGATTCGTAATCTAAATTTCAATTCATATCGCTAACGCACGATACACGTTTTGCTACTGATAACGGCTCCTACTTGTCGGATCAGCGCGGTTACAATTCGAGATTGAAATTCTACTCTTTTTCTTTCTTTCTCTCGTACAAAAATTATAGCCTCCGTGTTGGAACCGACAATCTAAATTATCAAAGAAAAACATTCATTTTCTGTCAATTTGTGCAGTTCCTACTAGGCAAGACATGTGTCGTTACGACGCGCTAAATCTAATTCATACAAAATTCAAATTTAAAGAGTTGACAAAATGTTGGTCATAATTTTTCAAGTGAACATTAGTCACTCTGTGATACTACACGGTGGTTCATGTAAACTGAAGTGTTTAGAAAACACTATTTATGATATGTAACAGAGGAACTGATTAAATTTTACGACGTGACAAAATTTTATAATTTATTATTACGCTGGAGGTGAAGAAACCGAAGCTCTTTCAGATTAAGTGATTAGATTTGGAATTTGTCTAAACACTTCAAATACGCAGTAATCGAGTATATTTTATATTGTGTTCAATTTTTAATAATTTCGATTTAAATTCAGATGTTTGCCACGGAATGATCCATTGAAAATTTCAGCAGACTTGGAGCCATGCTGAAAAATAAATTTTCATTAGCAAAAATTGTTTTTGTTAATGATATATTTGATTACATCACGGTAGTAACAATTAGGAAGAAACTTACTTTTTAATTAAACGTTCGTATACGTAAGTCGGCATTATTGTCAAAGTAATTATGTCACTGCCGTTTTCAATTTCCTTTGAAACCTCCTTGTCTTTCAATCCAACAACGTTCTAAAAAAATCGTCTTATTTATTCAAAGAAAAACCAATTTTGTTTAATCGTAAAAACAAATTGCCATTTCATTGATACCAACCACTCCATTAATTTCCAATATTTGGTGATCGATTAAAAGTCCATTTCGCGCGGCAGAAGAGTCCTTCACAATAGCAATGATTTTTCCGTCTTTGAACTGGAAACCAATGTGTCCCAAACTGTCCTTGTGTAGAGTGATCGTCCGTTCGTGTGGCCTATGATCAAACATTTGAAATAAATTCTCTCCATTTTCATTAAACCTTCAAAGTAAAACAATCAATTATGTAATGGAGAACCGACCTGTCTTTGATGACAACCTTAATGTCATTGATGGTCGAATTTTTGAAAATGCCATGCACCTGATCTGCATTGTAACCTGCGACCAACTCGTTATTGATGCTCAAAATCTGGTCGCCAAATCTCACACCGCAGAGCGCTGCAGGAGAGCCCTTTGTTACCAGACAGATAAATACGCCAGTATCAAAAGTACGTACTTTCAGTCCGACTTTGCCGTTGGCGTCTTTGCAGAGTGTGATCTGAAATAAGATAGAAACATGATCGTCTAATCCATACGTAACATTCGATAGGGTATATATGATAACGAAACCTCTCTAATGGAATGTGTAACTTGAGCACGTTGTAGACCAACAGAGTTGCCTGATAGCGGCGCAACAACGTTTGTCAATTCCGGCGTAGGGTTTTTTGCAACCTCCATCTGTAAAAAAAAACAACATATAAAATCTACCAAATTTCCATATCATATTTCACCGTGTTAAAAACATCCAGAAATTTATAAAATTCATAATTAGTTAAAAAAGTACAAGAAATTTAACACTGAACTATTTGGAGTTTAAAGCTAACTTTCTAATTATTTCAACATTCTTTAAGACGATAAAAATAATTCAAAGTACAATTTTGCGATTTGAAAAACATTTTTAGAACTTTTTTCTTTTGAGATTCTTTAGAATCTTTTGAAAATAAGGCTTGTAAATTCTCATTGACATATTTTTTGAAACCAGAAATTTGAGGATGGTTTTGAACACGGATTTGATTTTTATTTATTGTTATGATTTTGAATTTGACGATTTATTACCGCTGGTCTTGTGGCGACAGTATATTCGGGCATGTTCATAGCAATAGCATTTTCGGTAAGGTCCAAACCGACATAACCAGAGAGCGCAGGGTAGATTGGATTCGCATTATGCAATTCCGTTGGAGATAGACTGGGAGCCGATGGCATGGGCGCCGATGGGTATGCAACCGCCGATACTGCATACTGAGATTCGACTTGTATCTGAGCCTGCGAAAACCAACATCAATTTGAAATATAGAAATAGATATCGATCGGGAATTCTACAACTGTAGTGATGAATAATGCGAAGATATGATGAAGGGTCAAAGGTCAACATCCCGTACCTTCATCATCTGATCGACTTTCATGTCTTCCAACGAGGGGTAGAGCGACATCTTCGAGAACGTGTCTGAAAGAAACAAAAATTCTTTTCAATCTCATTTCTAATGGAATAAAATAAATCAAGCAAAAATCAATAAGCAGTTGATCAAACATGTTTGGTTCCCGGTAGCGCAATCAGAAAAGTGCTTTTCCATTCATTTGAATCTTGGCAAATCAAATACTTCAGTTTTACATTTTCATAATGACATTTTTTATTTCTGGTACTTGGAAATTTAATGTAAAAAAACGATGTTATATAAAAAAATGTCAAGGTTCAAAAATAAAACAATATTGATATTAAAAATGAGAAATTAGATTGCCTGAACTCGTAAAATTAAAAAAAAGAAGTAGAAAACAGGACCTTTTTGATTATCACAAAGGGAGTCATACAAATAACGTCTAGTAGACGAAAGTTTACAGTCGGTTGTTATTCGTTTGGTTGGCCAATAAAATCGTGATCACTAATTTGTTTATAAATACCTATAATCAGTGTGCTGACTTTGATAAGATACTTTTAATTATCATTGAATTTTCATTTTGTGAATATTTGTTACGTACAATTTCAATTTGAATATTCATTTATAATTCATCATCGGTTAAAATTGATTTCTTATCGGTTTCAATTAACAAAATTTTGTTTTTCGAAACTCATCAATTATATTTTGAAAACTTTGTATATAATATAAGTGCGATACTATGCTTGAGAACGTTTCCTTTAAGTTCATTGTCCGTATGCTGTGTCGCTTAATTGTTGCTTGCTATGGCGAACAATGATGAGTACAGAAAGGGAGAATAAAAAAGTCACTGTTTTCGAGTCCTTGCAAATCGACAGTCAAATGCAACAGGGTCAATATTTTTATTATACTGGTGCAAAATTGATAGAACGAGCGACATAAACAATGTTGCAACACATGAAAAAGAGCTGTCATAAATACCTTTTGCTATCCGAGGTGGAATCAAAATGTTTGGCACTTGTTTAACAAACAGTATCGCATATGCCGATCTCGAAACTGAACAACGTTGAGGATCGAGCGTCACTGATTATTACTAACCAACTCCGCGATTTGACGTTTATTATGAATCATCTCAGGCCGCTGTTGTCAGCAGCTTTTCTGCTTTTTTTTAATCCTCAGATGTAGTTTATATTCGCGCCATCTGTAATGTTTCCCGAACTAACCAGGGTGCTACTCGAACGATACATGAAGAGCGCGCAAATTTGTTTCGTTTGAAAAAATTATTTGAAACAGAAAAAGAAAACGATTTAACGTCAGACAGTGATGACAACTTTCGTTTTATTGATTTTCAAATTTCTTACATTATAAGAATAAAAATTATCCATATAAAATACACTAAATCAACTACCCTCATTCGTAAATTACAAATCAACATTTATACAAAGTCACAGGCCTGATTTTGCAACAATTGCCAAGATCGGATTTGGCTACTGAGTGAAAAATCAGGCTCCTGGTAATATCTACAACTTATCAACATCAGCGATGAAATTAGTGATAAAAAGGAGCAATAGCTTTTCATAAAAAGCTGGACATAGGGTCGTCCTCTCGGATCCTCTTTATGTGATAAGCTTCGACCTCCTCTTCAGTTGGTTTGTCTACGTTACAAACGTTATTGTAAGGTCGTTTCCGCTCGTCCATCTGCATAAGTTGTTCCACCTTTTTGCGATGCTCCTCTTCTTTTTTCAGCGCCTCCTTCAGTTTATCCTCGTCCAGTCCCTTGTCCTTGTGTTTCTTTTTCTTGCTCTTCGGTTTCTCCTCGACTATTTTCCTTTCGTGCTCTTCGTAAGGAATATTCGCCGCTTCTTCGATCGCCTGTTTTCCTGCCTCACCAGTACAGTACGAATTTTTCACATAGGAATGACAACATTTGTATCCCCAGTTTCCGTTCTTCCAATACGATCCGAAAACCGACGTGTGGTTCTGCGGATAAACATCTTCCTCGTATTTCGAACGGATCGTTGGTTTTTCATCTCCTTTGATAATCTGAAACATAAATTCAGTTATAGAAAATCATTTTTAATTAATAATAATAAAAAAAAGAATAAAATAAAACATATAAAAAAATGCATACATCTCCACTTCTCGAGTACTCTCTATAAAGTTGTGTCTGAGCCAGCATCTGCACCGACTCGGGGATTCCCAGATGTTCCTCGCCGCCATACTTTTGAATGAGATCGACCTTCTCCTTGTCCTCCAGCTGATCCTTGTTCTCGTCGTAAGTTTTCTTCAGCATCTCCAGTTTCGTCGGTTCAGCCAGCAGGTGGACGTCGACCTGTCTCTTCTGCGCTTCCCAGGCGAACAGCTGCGCCCTCTGGTGCTGTTCCGTGTCACCAGAGATCCTCACAAGATTGTCACCCTCGTAGTCAACTTCCCTCTCAGTGCCAGCGTAAGGGTTCCCCCTCATAGCTCGAGATTTCGGATCGTAGTACGCCGACTGGAGATCCAGATTTCGCAGATACTTCGCCGTGTCCTCGCGGATTCTCAGGTTACGAACGGTGATTCGCTGTTTCGAATCCACTTTGGTTCCTGGCATGTCGACGCCGTCCGCGTACTTGTCCTCGTCGTCCTCGGAGTTCGCCTCGTCCTCCTCCTCCTCTTCCTTGTTGTTCTGAAGTTTTTCAGCGCGAAGTTGCTTCTTCGCTTCCTCGATCTTTTGGAACTCCTCGACTATGGTGCGGTGCTCGCTGACGTCATAGCCGGCCCAGCGGTCGCGTTTGCTGTCGTAGTCGAGCGGTACGTCGGGCTGCAGGTACTCGTCAGGTGCTATCTGCGAGTTTGTGAATTTGGCGCCGATTTTTCTCGGCCGTTCCATGCATTCCTTCTTCTTGTGCGTCGTCGCGCCGCAATTTTCGCACGCGCCCTTGCGCCATCGCTTTGACGTGGGCGCGGATTTCAGGCCACGTTTGAACTGGTCGGTTGAGTTGCTGAGGGTCGAAGTTGCTTCCTCCTCGTAGCGCTGATGTTTCAATGTCGGTCCCTATAAAAAATTTCAAGTTATAGAATATTGGAATGGAAACAAAACATAACCTAAAAAGCACTCTGACGTGTTCGTGTTTACCTCTGCTCCGTAGTACCAGGGAGCTTGACTGATGTATTGTGGGATGTGAGGATTGATATCCCGACCCTCCTCGTCGACGGCCGCAGGAGCAGTTCCTGCTTTTCTCGCATCCTCGAGCTCCTTCGCCTTTTTCCAATCCTCGCGACTCTTCTTTTTTGGCTCATCCTCGAACAGGCTCTTGTTTTTTAATATCTGAGACACTGGCACGTTTGTCAAACTTTTCGACATTTTTGAACGCACTTTTTTTGTCTTAACAACAACTGGTAAGGTGTTGTTGTTTTGACAACTGACGGGCAAAACAACAGTGCCAACAATCGAGTGGTTATGATTGTGCGCGCATGTGCAGATGCATACTACATTGAAGTCCGTAATGAGATAGCTCTAAAGCGCGCGAATTTTGAATGAACATTTTTATTCGCGTTTTTTTATTTATGATGAATAATAATTAAAAAATTAATATATTCTACAAGGAAATAAAAAATATTCAAGATCATAATTTCTATCAACGTTTTATTAATAAACCGCTTTCATCATTACTATAACTTTGTATACAAATAATTTTCTTTATCGAAATAACTGTACAATGGAATATTGATACAATTGTTCCACGATCAAACAAAAATCCAAATCATTGTCGCAATGATTTTCGTTATTATCAATAAGCATCTAAATCAAAACGACATTATTTGTCACTTGAGTTATAATTTCAGCGATGCAAAATTTAATTGCGTTATCAGATAAAGCTGACAGTAGATATTTGTTTAATTTAAATGCACTTTGAGACAACCCAAAGATCGTGTTGTCACCATCAACAACTAATAAAATTTTCTGTTCAAATAATTTCGTCAAGGACATGTAGATCTAACTACACAGTACAAAACTGTGCACATTTGGTCAATCGTTTTTTTTTACCCCGAGTTTCGTCAATTTTGTGACAGTTTCCTCTAGCAGAACTTTTTCCCACTGGTTACAATATTAAATCTAAGAAATTGAGTCCGTAACTTATTGACGTTTCTTGGACGATTTTGTCTTTTTGGTATCAGCGTTCCAGTAGTACAGCAACTGCAGAACCAAAACTGTGTTTCCAAATGTCGACCAACAGTACAAAACGATCATTGTCACATCTCCAGTTTCTTGGATTGATGTAAAGATTCTTGCCAGGGATCCAAAGAACAGCAGGAACAATGTCACTGCTGACAATTGTCCTGTGCTTCCATTTTTGTAGTTTGTGTAGGCTTGGATTAACTGAAAATACAGAAATTAAGAATTAAAAAATCTGCAACATCTAAAGTTTGACTACTTAGAAAAGTGCAATTTTGTCTTATAGTTTAATTATACTTTAGATAATAGATATACAAAAAGTGATCAATTAAAACATAACATTCATTTGTTGTTTACCTTTCCAATGACAACAACAGGCGTGTTGATAGCTTGACAAGTCCACAAAAAGTCTTTGGTAGCGATTCCAGTAAGCACTGATAGAACCACGGATGTATAAGCAACAACAAATGATGTCGCTTTGAAGGAGTGCTTGAAATCATAAATAACTAGGGTCGCGATGAGTACAGTTTGCAAAGCCAAAAAAACTCCATCGCCCCAGGCACTGCAACAAGAACAAAATAAAAATGTAGTTGCCGGACAAAAAACTTGAGCTGATTCGAATTCTTATCTAAGAAGTGATGTTTCACCTGAAAGGAAATCCGTGAACGTAACTGTAAGCCGATGTTGCAGTCGTCGCAAACGTATCCGCCATAACACTTACAAAATTGATCCCATGCACACTCTTGCTTCTTAATATTTTAAGAATCTGTGGCACCTTAACTGAAATAGGAAACCCCAATTTTTAATCAAATCCGTCCAATTAATTTTCACAATTATTATAGTAACAAATTTTCAATTTGAATACAATTTTGGCTTACCTAGTAGAGATCCTAATATAATAGCGATTCCCAACCCTTTGCTGAGGGTTGCTTTGAAACACTCGACTGAAAAAATAAATAAAATGTAAACATTGCTGTTCAACATTCATTTTCAACATTCTTGAAAGTTGTATTATTTTTTGGCCACGTAGGCTCGTTTTGCAAGTTTGACAGAGCCGAAAATATTTGACAGGAAAGTGCATATCGTATGCAAAACTATCTAAAACGAAGTTCACTGATAAGAGCTACTTACCGTGCATAAAGTCGAGATCGTCGAAATATCGGTCGGCGCATTCTTGCGTGAATAAAAACAGGGAGGCTCGTTTCAATAATTTGAGATCCATTGTTGTGTACAAATGCTTTGGTCCGTTTCGTGTACAATGGTGACTTTAACCCCGCAGAGAATTTGGTGTGTTGATGTGTCTAGTTGTGCGCCTCTACACGTGTGCGTCGCTGCTGAGTGTACGCGGCGGCGTCTGAAATTGGATCACGTGGCACGACGCTCGATTGCCATTGGCCAAGCTGGTGCATTGTCATAAGATCGTTTATTGACACTTGTTCAAAATACGAGACGGTCGTCGCATCGCTCGAACTTAAATGTTAATTTAATTAAGGCGAGCCAAAAATGCACACGGTGGTATTTTTATTTGCCTCGTTGCATTTAGCGCGAAATTCAAATTTAAAATCTGTCCGTATCTTTGAATTTGAACATTAATCTTTATTAAAATAAAATAAAAAGATGAAACAAAATTTAATACATTATATAACATTTTCAAAGAAGAAAAGATACTTTTTCAATAAATAGAATGTATAGAATAAATATTTATATATTGATGAATATTTCAATTGAAATTTATTGACTTCAGAGACTATACATAGGAAATAAAATTTCCCTCTCGTTTTATTTTCGTAGTATTCATAAATTAGGGAACAGGTATTATTAGTTAATTAAAAATTTTGAATAAAATAGATGTAGTAAACATTTGATATACACTCAGGTACACAAAACATACAATGTTTTCACTTAAAATTGAGTGTTTGTTTACCAAAAAATTTATTGTGTATTTGACGAGGGTAAACAAAATATTGACTATTTTCATCTTTATATTCAAAAACATTCTACATTTTTAGTTGACAAAGTTATGAAGTTGGTTATAATCTGTCAAAATAAAGTTTCCAATTTTGCATCAGAAAATGTCACCCTCTCCAAATTACCAGTGAACACAATTCAAAGTATATATTTTGCTCAACAATTTTTTAACATTTTTTTACAAAAATGGAGTGCTACAAAGAATGAGAGTCGACCAGTGTCATTTTGGAAAGTATGTAAATCCTTTGTCATTCGATATCTGCAATTCAACAAATTGTTTAAATTTGACACAGACACGGTTACATAAAAGGGAAATATGGCACTAGGGTAATTACTCTATCTTCGCGTGCAGGATCTAATCTAAGTATAAAAATGCGCCTTCACGAAAAGAAAGTCAAAGCTTAATAGAATTTTATTGTGCACAGGCGAACACATTGTAGAGAAACGAGCGATAAACATACTGTCAAATAATAATACTTTAAATTTCGCCCTAAAGTAGGCGATTTTTGAAAAAAATGTTTCATTTTGAATATTTTGCATGTTTAAAAGATCAGACTTTTTTTCATTCAGATTTGCAACATCCTGTTTTTTCCTATCAATAATAATAATATTTCTGTTTGAAATAATCAAATTTTTCGATTGGAAATTGAGGATTGTGAATTTTTCATAAATCAGAAAAACGTTCACGACCTTTTTGCTTTGATAAATCATGAAATTCTGCAAGGTTGGAGTTATTTTTGATTTATCATTTTAAAAATAAAGTAATAAAACATACTTGGTGTGAGCAATAATTATTGGAAGAATTGTCGGCAGTGCTTAATTAATTATTCATTGGCTGAATGAATAAAAAGTGTGTCATTGGTGGCTCTCGCACGAGTGCGCATCAAACTTCGATCTAAGTGGGTCAGAAAATGCAAGTCGGAAATGGAGGAAGGGTTGATTAACCCTGCTCCTACATTCTTACCCAGATTCGCGGGCATGCGTGACGTATAGGTGCGCGAATGTAGAGGTACCTGGTACGCTGTTCGTAAGCCTTAACCCCCTTACAGCCCCACTACAAAAGTGCCGATTTTATCTCGATATATTGTGGCGGCTCTTTTGAGACCCCGAATCCCTCCAGTTCTTTGTCGAACCTCGACTCAAACCTATTTGTCTTTATGGCGACAACCAAACTTTTTGTCATCACTTTTTTCATCCCAAACTTTTGTCTTGTAAACATTTTCTACATTTCCCTTGTCCGCTATAACTTTTAGTCTGTTTTTTATCTTAAATTGATTTGACATGAGTGATCATATCCGGTTCGGTGCCGCAAAAAGTGATTCCAATTTTAGAGAACGGCAGGGTGTCCTGAATAGCCGCTCATCATGTTGCAACATGGAACGTGCTCTTTAACGTCGCTGATTCAACAGGTACCTTATCACTTGCACGCTCGGATACGAGACCAGAAATCCCCCACCATGTTAATTAGTAAATAAAAATTCTTCTTGTATTCTCAACCAGCTGACTGCCTCTTCTTTCTTCCAGTTTTTACAACTTCTTTGGGACCGGCTCTTAGTAACTATCAAAATCAGGCTTCACAATCAATCCCATGATTGAATTCTGTAACCGAAGATGTCCCCGAGTCCGATCCACTTACCAAAAATTAAATCCGAAGATGAACCAAAAGTAACTGAAAAAGAAACGAAGAACAAGAAAATTGAAAAGGAAAATGTTGCTGAAAAGGAGAAGAGTGTTACAGAAAGTGATAAGAACGTTAAGAATAAGGATACCACTTCTAAAGAGAAGGAAAAGAGTATCTCAGAAAAGACACCAGAGGGTAAAGTATAAAATGTTTATTACCAAAATTTACAAAATTACAAATCATATTTTACAACAGTTAGCTTGTGTAATTACAAAGAGTTATGTTGACGGCTGGATTTATAGTTTAGATTTTCGAAGATTACAGTCCTAATTCTGTCAATGATTAGAGTGAAATATTTTGTTTTCGCAGGAGGTTCAACATCGAGCTTCCCAGTCGACCTCAGCCAGAAGATACCATCCGAGGTGCAAGAACGGTTTCAGGTTATAAAGCAAAAAGTAGTCGACGCTATAGCCGCGCATCATACGTTCATGATTTACGGCAAGGCTCGGGTTGTGAGAGAATGCATGATTCAACGTGGCTGGTGCGAAAAATTTTATCGCAAGAGTGGTATGGTCGTGTTTGATTAAGTGCAAGATTTAATAGCTTAATTGAATCTTTGGTTTGAAATTGTATTTAATAATTTGATCTTTTAATTCCAGTCGATCCACATTTGAATGTTGATACGAACCCACTGATTCTTTTGCACGGCATCGGTGACTTGAACGATGCTCAGAACGAACGACTGCTAATATCCAAGATGCTCAGCAATCACACCGTCGATTTTTTATGGAACACTGGAGTCGATTGGCAGGGCTGGCCTGCTCAGAAGAACAAAACTACTTTGTTCAATAGGTACTGCAGAGCCCCTTTTACGTCTAAGGTAATGTCAAAATAATCTTTGAAAATGATTGAAAGGCATAAAAACAGTTGATTGATTTAAATTTTGTTTTTCAGATTGGTCTTTGTGCGAATGTTAGACAGATGATGTGGTACTATGAACCGGGTGTGTCCCATACGCTCTTCCCTCGTTGTTACAACCTGTGTCAAAATGATCAGATGGATTCCTTCATTGATGATTTTAGGTGACTTTCATTGTGACTCAAGTTTTGAGTTTTGGTTTGCATTTTTTTAAATAAAATGTTGTCTATCCAGATTGACTGCTTGTATGAGTCTATTGAAATGGCTAGTCAATAAAGTTAATACGGATGGAGAAAGTTCGACAAGATCGACAACGGGAACTATACCAGTCAAGGCGTTAGAATTTGCTATAAAAAGATGTACGGACTATATCAAAAGCCAATCTCATGAGGATATCGATCAGGAAGTAGAAAAAGTTTGGACTCATCAGTGGGATCAATTCATTAGTTGGTATTACAAAATTATTCATGGACAATCGTTGTTTGTATCCGGAGGGATTACCTTTCATGTAATTACAACATATCCAATTATTGTACAAAAATATATACCGTCTTTACACACACATTTTTTTTACAAAACTTTTCTTATTAAACAGAAGTACTTGAAACATTTGTTTTTAACAAACTTTTATTATTTATTCAATATAATTTTGTACGCAGAGAACTTCCCTTTTGATTTAATATAATTTGTTGAATCTTATTCGAATCGCGTTCAATATTTTTAGTTTCAAATGTTTAACTATGAATCAACAGTTGAGAGGTTGATAAACAATTTTTACTTTGAAATCAACAGAAGTACTATTTGGCCGCGAGCCAGATACTCAAAAGGATTAAAAAATATTGGCAGCAATTAGACATGGATGGAATGTTGAACATCTGGATTGTCAAACCGGGAAACAAGAGTCGCGGCAGAGGCATAGTGCTGATGAACAAATTGGAGGACGTTCTGAACAAAATCAACCCCTCGAATAAGACTGATTCACGTTACGTTGTACAAAAATATATTGGTGCGTCATTATTTATACACTGTGTATACATTTTTCAATGCAAATACAAAATTTGGTTTCTTTCCAGAACGGCCTTTTTTAATCTACGAAACAAAGTTTGATATCCGACAATGGTTCTTGATCACCCGCACCTTCCCCCTGACCATTTGGATGTACAAGTGAGTCAAAAGCGAAACGACAAATCGGCGCACTTGATCTAACAAGTGGTGTGCACCTTAGAATCGGATTGCACGGGATCATTGATTAGACTATCTTGCAAATTGATCTAGCGCAACCCAGTTTTATATTCCAATTTGTTATGCAACCGAAAGTTTCAAATAGTTGTCATCGTTTAGTACAAAATTGTCAGATCGAATGTCTCCGTTTTGGCTCTCCCCTCGACAGTTTTTTTTTTTTTTCACGTGATAATTTACTTCGAAACACTTTGTCTCAGGGAAAGTTATTTGCGATTTTGTACGAAGAAGTTTGCTCTGAAGGATTTTCATGAGTCGATCCACCTTTGCAATAATTCGATCCAGTGTAAATACTCAAACGACCCCAACAGGGACTCGGCACTGCCTGCAGACAACATGTGGGACGCTACTACATTTAAGGAATATTTGAAGTAATTTGTTGTGAAATGAGAAATAAAATATTGCGAATTTTATAAAACATAAAGATGTATCAAGTCTCATACATTGTTTGATTATAGAAATCAAGGTCACGGTAATGTCTGGGAGGAAGTTATATATCCAGGTATGCGACAGGGGTTGATAGGGTCCCTTTTAACTAGCCAGGAAGCCATGGACCAACGAAAAAATAGTTTCGAATTATACGGGGCGGATTTCATGGTGATGGAGGATTTTTCTATTTGGTTGATTGAGATCAACAGTCATCCTGACATGAGTTACTCCACCAGCGTGACGACTCGGTTGTGTCGTCAAGTCATGGAAGATACTGTCAAGGGTGATCTAATTTTAAATCTGATATTAAGGTAGAAAATTCGTGAACAAAGACAGACTTATGCAGTATTATTAATGCAAAATATTTACAGTTTAACAAATTGCTGAAGAATGAGTATGTTGTTAATACAAGTATGAGTAATTGATTGCTAAATAAAAAAACATAGGTAACCGGGCTAATTCTGAGAAAAATGATGAATGAAGTTTGACATTTTTGTATAGACTTATACAGAGCTATGTCAAATTTCATTGACCATTTTTTCAGATTTTAGCTCGGTTGCCTATGTTTTTTGTTTCAGCAATTAATTACTTATAGTTTGATTAACAATATACTCATTTTTTTAGCAATTTGTTAGTTTGTAACGTTCGCAAATTTTCTATCTTCAACGTTCGCCTCAGGTTCATTTCATTTTATTTCATTTTTTTTTCTTTTTATTTAGTTGTAGTGGATTTGAAGGAAAACAAAAACGTCGACACTGGTCAGTTCGAACTTGTCTATAAGCAGAGGGTCTCTAGTTGCCAGCCTTATTTGGGGTCCTCACTGTCGATACAGGGCACCAGGCTGTCGGCGTGTGATAGGAAACTCTCGTTCGACACCAAGTTTAGTCAAACTTTCAAAACCCCATCCGTAAGACGTTATTAGTATTGCAATATAGAATAGGCGGAGAAACAAAATAAGTTTATTATTTTGGTCGTTTTTAGATAACACAGAAAAAACCATCGTTGGCTCGTTACCATATCGGGCCGGTGATAGTGGATCTTATAGAGGAACTGGAGATGCAATTGGACCAAGACATGACCACGTATTTTAACACAGAGACGAAGAAATTAAAGGCATCTTTGCCCTCAGAAGTTCTTCCGGAGATTAGAAAGGAGAGACAAGTTGCGGACGTTGATACTGAAACTATTGCTTTAGTCCATCCGGAACCAACTCCTCTAATTGTTACTCCAAAAATAAAAACTCCCACGATACAAGTAACAAAATACAAGAAGAATCAGAATTAAAATATAAATGAAATTAAATGGAATGAACGAAACCAATGTTTATATTTTTGTATTGATATATTTTTTAGAAATCCAAAGTATCAGAGGATCGCGTCTCTGCAAGGCCTATTTCCAGACGAATTCTTCGAATCAGAAACAATAACAATAACAGTAACAACAGTAGCAGTAGCAACATGTTAAAAGTGACTGCGGACATCTCGAAAATTCAACAGAATCTTTATAAGAGGATGGCTGACTTTGCAAAGAACTCGTCGAGGGTGAAAAGTTTGTCAGCGAATGCTCCAACTAGGGAACAGTCCATTACCAAGAAGGATTTAAGCGATAAGAAAGTAGTTATCAATGTTTGAGTTTTTAGATTAATTTATAGTCGTGTAAAAGTATCTGGTATATCGTGTTTATTAATGGTCATTGAATTTTGTATTAGAGTTTTGTCGCTTCGACTGTAAAAGAGGTGATTATTCAGTATAATCGAAACGCGGCGCTGCCAGTAGGTGCTTCCCCAATACGACCCCTCCCATCGCCGATTGTCGAGAAAACGTCGAGCGGCATGTTGAAAAAGAAGAAAATACGCAAGATACACAAAAAACGGAACTCTAAAAAAAGTTCCAGCTCGACGGACATCTTCGCCGTGGGTCTCGGCCTGAAAAAGTAGCTTCACTTTGTAAACAAAAGTTAAGAAAATAAAAACGAGACAAAGATGTTTACCAGACAATAATAATATATTGCTGTTAATATGTCATTTGGTCGTGTCGCTGTGTTATTTATTTTGAACCTGTATACGTTTGTTTGACTTTTGGTTTGTAATTCGAAACCGAAAAAACAAAAGCAGATGCGCACCTCACATTCGCTGCCAACTTCAGCTTCTAAGCTTTTCAATTTTTATTTCAAATGACACAAACTTTAACCAAACAATTTCCAACAACTCAGTCACAACAAATTTCTATTTACGTTTTGGTTCGTTACCTGCTGCACAAAATTTTGCAATTGATTATTTCCAGTTTGAAAGTAACCTTTCAGCTACAATTATTGAATAAATAAAATATTTAAAAAAACGAATAAAACATGTCAAAAAACGGAATTTTTAGTAAACTGCATCGACGAACGGAGGTAAGTTTATTTTGTTTTCGTATAAGGAAATGTTTTATTTTCATACTGTATTTTAAAAACTAAATTGTTCCTTTGCGTTCTTAGCAAAAATCGATTGCTGTTGAGATTGTTGACGAATTGGATGCTGAGACCATCGAGAGGAATAAAAAAGTACTTCGATGGTTAGAGTACTTACCAAGTAATAATGAATGGTACAACGTCAATGAAAAGGATCAGATGATAAGTTACTCGAACCAGATGAAGACTATTCAGCCTCCACCGAAAGATCTCCCAAAAAGGAAAATTGAAATCTTTGTTCACCAACCAGTCTTCAAATGGAGACAGTAATGGTACAGTATCAAAATGATAATTTATTTATAAAAAGTGTATTTAATAAAAAGTGCATATTATCTAAAAATTGTTTTACTTGTATTTTGTAAATGTATGTTTATTTTAATTTTTTTAAAATTATTTTGTATAATTTTTTTGTAATTATTTAATAATTAATAATATTCAATTAATTTGATTTTCAAGTTGACGTTATGAAGTCAGACAATAAAGTCTCCACTGAGACTGTGGACAAAAAGGAAGAGGCGAAACCAAAAGTTTTGCGTCGAAGACAATTGCCAAAAGTGTCTGAGACTGTGAGCAAGTTGGCGGGAAACTCAGATTTGATACGAGAGAAATTAAAAAAAACACCGATTGTTTTAAAAAACCACTCGTACAACACAAGATTGTCTGTGCTAAACAAAAAAGTTGAAAAGAAACTGGACCTTATCGCGAAAATGCCGTTGAACATTTACACCAGGACGAGAGGGGCGTGGAAACGTCGCCAAGCGGAATCTCCAAACGGCCCAAAAGCGAAAAAGTCGAGGAAAGATAATCCAACGTGAACTGCATTGTTTTCTTTTTTTCTTTTTCATTTTGCTTATAAGATAGTGGATTTGTAATTTTTATTTAAAATGGAAATTAAAAATAAAAACTTGGTATGAATGGTAAGGCAGTGGTTTTTCTTGTCGTGACCTTGAAAAGATGATACATTTTGAAATTCATTGAATTATTGTTATTGTTGAACAGCAATGTTTATTTATTTGTTAATATGCCTAATAATATAACTTAGAAAAAAAAAAAAAAAATCAAAATGTATTTTGAAAAATTCGAAGACGCAAATTTACGTTAAAAACATAAAATGTTTTCAAAGATGTTATTTTATAATTACAATAGTGTTTCAGTAAATACACTATTTTTAATTTTGTATACTCGTACGAAATATTTTTGAACTTGTGTAAATATTGATACAAATTTGTACAAATTCTTTTTATTTGTAAATAAGATTTTTCGAAAAATAGAAAACACGATTTTTCATTTTGACAGCACCTGTCAAAAGCTGATAAAGTAAATAACGCCATGGCAATATAACCGGCAAATTTAACAAAATTTAAAACCAACAAAATTCGTAGTGATAAGCTGAACATGAATAAATACACAAACTAGTATCAAAACCAACAAAATTACGTAGTGATAAACTGAACATGAATAAATCACACACTGAAAGAAAGAAATCACAATTTGCAGAAACGTCGAATAACCTGGCCAAAATAATATTGGACCCGAAGGAACGTAAACTACAATCCAGACAGCAGAAAATTTTGAACATAGTAAAAATACACCTTCAGATGGAATCAAAAAATTAAATTTAACTCAGAAGCCAGTTCCACCAACTGAAAATACATTCTCTTTGAACAACCAATATAAAATCAAGGTACAATTATAATCAACTTGTTTTGTAATTGCATTTGCAAATTTAATTCTTCTGTGAGTGCATCTGTTTTAGGCGCCACCAAAAATCAAATGCATCGCCCCATCCCCAATACCAACGCCGTCAAAGACAACGACTTCCAATCACCCTATCTCGAGACACTCAAACTCAAAAGAAACTTTGAATTGGGTTGATAAACACTACTTATCAAGTCCGTTTATAAAAACAGTCAGGTACTCGAAAAGTGCCAAAACTAAACCCACCCAATCAGTCAAAACTGAAGAAGTTTTGCAAAGTTCGCCTGGTCAGCAAAAAGTTGAGGATGCAACTGAGATTAAAAAATCCGACGAGGGTTCACCAACTGAGATAAAAAAAAATAAAGAGGAAGTGGACGAAAAAGATAATGTATCTCTCACGTATTCTGACGGCGGTGATAGTACGAGTAAACTAAGTCAGAAGGATATTATTTTAAGAAAAATACAGAAAGCCATAAGGGTAATTTTTACACCTACAAATATGTTTCGTTTAAAAAGGAAAATAATAGACTACTTTTTTTACGCCAGGATGGGAAAATTTTTCTGGTCCGAGCAGACATCCCTTACTTGGACCGGATTTTGGAAAACAGAGGATGGATGAAAAAATATGAATCTTCAAAGACCAGGCATTTACCATACGGTAGTTACAAAAAATGATGAATTCAAAACTAAGTTTCTCCAGACTCTGACTCGTTTATTTTCAAATAAGGCAATTTCTCAAATCTGGAACTGACATCTTCCTTGGGCGATATTCACAACGCAGACAATTCGCTTAACGAGAAAGCTTTTGTGTACAATGAACTCAAGCACGTCTCTCCCAACTTCATTTGGGATTCGAGAAATGATTTTCTTCAGTGGAGGGGCAACATTAAACCCGACACTTACCTCAATCGCCTCGAGAAGTCTCTGGTTTACACGTCCAAGGTTTAGTCAAGCTTTTCACTGAAAAATTATTCAAACTTTGTTCTACATTTCGATGGTATTTTTATTCTAATTCAAATTTTTTATTTGTCAATTCAACTGCAGTTAGGATTAGCTTTGTGTCTGGAAAAATCTTACTGGTTTTACGAGGAGGACATTTCAGACGTTCTTTTCCCTCGGTGTTACAATTTAAGCGATGAAAAAGAAGCTTTCATAGAAGATTACAGAAAAACGGCGGCTGTGAGTTTTGTTAGGTGGTTTATCAGCCAAGTGAAGATACAGTCGGAGACGATTAACCGTAATTTTTATCACACCTTACTGAAACCGTTGAGATTCGCTCTTGAGAGGTGCGAGGAAATCATTTCCGGTTATTACAACGAGAACTTGGACAATGAAATTAAACATATCCCGCCCAAAGATTGGGACTGGTTTATTGAAATTTACACCAAATTTGTACACAAAGACGAGAACAAAGATGTTGACAAGCGAAGGGATGCCGAGCAAGAAAATCCGGATGTTCTGGTAGATTTGATTAGTCTAAATTTTTTACAATCGAAATGGAATATGACGACGAGTGATTTCTTTTTCAGAAATTTTATGACAAGGCTTTGAAAATCATCGAAACTATCAAATATTTTGATCCTCAATACGAATTGAATGGATTGAGAAATATTTGGATTCTGAAGCCAAATATGTCTTGCTGTGGTTATGGAATCACTATGACTCATAAGTTGAATATCGTTTTGGCTAAGGTCGACGAGGCATCAAAAAATTATTTTATAGTACAAAAATATATTGGTAAAGTTACAAAATTAACTACCAAAATACAAAGTTTAATTGAAATTTTACTTTTGTACTTCCTATTCTGTTTTTAGAAAAACCCTTGTTGGTTAAAAATACAAAGTTCGATGTCAGACACTGGTTTTTGATCACGAAAAGTTATCCGCTGACAATTTGGATATACAAGTACCAAAAATTTTTAAACTGCTTGTATTTTTCATTCGTTCAATATTAATATTAAATTTCTCAATTAGAGAATCGCTTTTGCGATTCAGCTCACGACCATTCACGTTTGACAACTACCACGAGATAGTTCACATTTGTAACACCGCTGTCCAGAGAAAATATTCCGACCAGAAGGATCCCGTGAGAACTCTGAACTGGGACTGCGAAATGTTGAACAGTTACCTAAGGTTGAAAAACTTGACAAAATTAGAAACAAAAGTTTGAACTCGTTATTTAAATTGTTGAAAATGTTTTTAGAGAATCGTATCCAAATTACATCGGTAATCCTTGGTACGATGTCATTTACCCCAAGATGTGCCAGGCAATAATCGCCGCAATGTTGGCTGCACAAGATCGCATAGACACTAGGGAGCGTAGTTTCGAGTTGTATGGTGCTGATTTTGTGGTAATGGAAGATTTGTCAGTGTGGCTTATCGAGATTAATACAAATCCTCGAATGCATCCCCCAAGTTCCCAAGTCACTGAACGGTTGTATCCGGAAGTGTTAGAGGGTTTGGTCAAAGGTTAACATTAATTTGAAACTCATCAAAATATTACTCCATTGAACTGCAAAAAAGCTGAAAAAAATGTTAAAACTAAAAAAACTAATAACTAAACAATTTTTTTAGTTATTTTAGATTATCCGTTGGATAACAAAGCAGATACGGGAAACTTCGTGTTAGCTTATGAACAAAACACCGATCTGACGTCGAAAATAGATGAATCTCTTGAGTTATCCTTGGAAGGCCAAAAAATAAGCAAGAAGGATATTTTCATCCTGGATGCAGAACTGGATCAAGCTCAGATGGACAGTGATGGTTGGAAATAACAAAACTCAGTTGTAACAAATGCCATTTATTTAATAACATCTATGAGAAAGTACAATTGACAAGCGTTTTTTTTGTTTTGTTATAAAAAAAATGCGCCGTACAATTACATCGCTTGTCACGAGATTTTTTTTGCTATTCAAAGAAAAAGTGATTTCAAATTAAATAAGTCTATAAAAGCGGTGAAATAAATCGTCACAAGGAAAAAAAAAAG
>JAAMPD010000850.1:35020-49018 GCA_025266255.1 Trissolcus basalis
CAAAGAAAAAGTGATTTCAAATTAAATAAAGTCTATAAAAGCGGTGAAATAAAATCGTCACAGGAAAAAAAAAAGAAAATAGAAAAAAATGTACAAAACAAAAAGGCGCAATTACCTTTGAAGCGACCTATTATCTTGAAATGAATGCACGTGTGTTTGAAAATGATTGAAAAACGCTTTTTTATTAACTCAACGGCGTGGTCATAAATGATTTCTTTCTTTTTTTTTTGTTCTAAAATGTAATAATCAATGCACTGTCTCCTAGTTTGAAATAATCTTTTAAAAAATCAATTCCATCTTGACTCGCGCTATTCTATATGCAATCGTAAAAAGTATCGCAGACTTTTTTTTGTACAACCGAAGTACAAAAAAAAAGATTCATTTTTTAAAGTTGATATTCAAAGTCAAACGAACTCTACACAGTCGACTTTGTCCCGAATGTGGTGAGCGTCTTCGAGCCGTCGGTTGCGCAGTCGCAAAGCAACGGTCGCACCAAGGGCGAGACGTAACGCATTCAGGACAAGGTCAAAGTCACGGTCAAGCACTCTTGATACAATTGTTCCGTTTATTATGACAAATCAAATCGGCAAGAGCACTTGAAATATATCACAAGTTACTTCTAAACCGAATCAACAAACTCACGTTACGGGTTTCAACGTGAAACTCAGCTTTGGCCTCGAGTTGTTCTTCCCGAGGATCTTCTTTTGCTCTTCTTTGATGCGCTTCTCCTGTTCTTTGCGCATCTTCTGTCGTTCTTCTTCCATCTTTCGTTGTTCTTCAACCATCGCCAGTCTTTCTTCAGCCTGAAATTTATAAATACATTTTACTAATTGAAACTTGAACAAACGTTTTATTGACATCAACTTTAACAGTACCAAGTAGGAACGAATGTATTTTTTCAATTTGTATAAAAAACAATAGCAGCATTTATTTCTCAAGTGTAACATTTCGAACAGTCGAAGTGAAAAACATTTCATTACTTCTTACTGAAGTAAAATCGAATATTATGTTGAATAAAAAATGCAAATTATAGTTCTGTCTATAGATATACAATTGTTCCCATGGTTGATACAAATTCATTTTTAATAAGGCGAAGAATTTCATTTGAATTTTAATGACTAGATTTGAGTGAAGAAAGAAAAGTTTACCAGTTTTTTCTGAGCCTCCTCTATTCTTCTGTTGTTCTCCTCCATGATCCTCTCGAGTTCCTCGCGCTTTTTCCGCTCTTCTTCCTACAAGGACAACATTATTCGTTAGCAAAAATCGAGAAAAGACAGTAGTCGCGAAGACTCTGGCGGTTAGACCATGTCTCTCGAAAAGAATCTCCGGTCCAAAATAAGTCGCTGTAATCACACATCCTAAGAACCTTTTTTTTCTCTCTGTTCAGGCAAACGTCGTTCTCTTCTCTTACGACGCACTTTTCCTTGGCATACCATGATTTATTTTCTTTTGAATTGAAAATCGCTCGACTATCATCTGAACTACTGACGATGAGAGAACAGAAACTTACATGCAAATGAGCAGTTCGTCAGAACCTGCTCGTCGAGTGTAAATTGTGTATGACAGGAAAAGTAAATCAGAGAACAAAACTTGGACGTAACCGCGGTACGCCTGAATCGTTGAGTGGTCCGTCTCCCTTCACATGTAAAGTGTATCAGATAACAACAATAAGAATGATAGTATTTGGTATTATAAATGAAAATTATGAATATATAAATTGGATAATACCTGAATGCGAAAGCTCACGCCAGCACGTAGGGGATGCCTCTTCATCGAGAGATTGTGACTCAGCACTGAGTATTAAACCGGCATCTTCTGTTGGTTGTTCGGATTAGGAAGGCGACCTATGATTTTTCTAGGTCGTACTTTCTTGCTATGGGTTTCTCTAATTGCCCATCTTTTCTGTACTAACTTTTATTCTCCAATCCCTTTTTGTTTCATTCATTCTTTATCCATTATTCTAATAAATTATTCGGTTTGACGGTGAAGGAATAAAAAAAAAGTGTACAGAAAAAAAGTCCAAAAAAAGAGAGTACAGCTTTTTGGTTTTTTGAGATTTTTTGAATACAAAAAAAAAGAGTCAAACAAACAAACTGGTCTTTCTGATGTGAAAAAAAAGAAAAGAGACTGATAACTGTTAAACGTGTCCAATAAAGAATAAACTTTATTCAATTCTCTCTGAACAATTCAGCTTGACCGATTGGTATACGTTGCGTCGTGTCCACAACGCGTTTACACATCAGCTAATAAAATGCACAAAGCGGCGTCGACACGTCAAAGGTCGTCGGTGAGAACGGTCTTTGAAACATCGAGCCGCTTTACAGCTCTTCATAGATATATAATATGCATATAGAGGTTGAGATAAAAAATATAATTTCAAACAAATGAGTACAGGTACAAGACTTGTTTGAAACAAACAGTCGTGACATGCTCTTTGTTTCCCGATTATCGGTGGAAGCATCGCATTCTCCAGGTGCTTTGAGCACGACGCTTCGCACCCGAACGCTCCGACTCTTTGGCGCCAATGACTAGCCCGTAGGGTTCGACCCAAATTTTTGAGATTCAACAAATACTCGCGCACCCAAGAGTGCAACAGCGTTCGAGCTAACGTAGGCCAAAGTTCCTTTGGATTGGTCTTACCTCTCTACGTTTTTCCTCTTCGCGTAATTTCGCCTGCCGCCATTCCATCTCCTCCATCATCTGTCGCTCCATGGCCCTCTTGGCTTCTTCGACTCGTCTCTGCACCTCAGCCTCGATCTCCTCTTTTCGCTTCTCCAGCTCCTCTTCCACTCGTTTCTGTACAAGCTCCTCGATCCGCTTTGCCGCCTCCTCCTCAACCATCTTCTGCTCAACTTCTCGCTGTCGCCTGTAGGCAGACGGGTACCGCATGTTTCTCTTCTCAATCTTGTTTTTACTCAAAAGCTCGTTTTTCATTTCATTTTGTTACGTTTACTTCAACGTTTGAATAATCAACTGAACAATGAAATTATTGCGAAAGTTGTATCTCTTAGAACTACCAAGGGGGCAACTTTTTGTTCCCTCAAACACCAAAAGTTAATTCAGTTTCTGAATGTTATCAAAATGAAAGTCCTATCGGTAGTTCTAGAGTGGATTAAAAACAAAATGTTAGCAAAAATATGAAAAAAATAGTAAAAAATTGCAAATTTAGCAGAGACTGTAGTTGAGCATTGTAATGAATTGAAGAAAAAGAAAAAAAAATCAAAAATGATTGTCTTACCCAAATAAAGTCGTCCCGAGGATTTTGTTTGATAAATCTTTCTTTTTCCTGATAAAAAAATCACAAAAAACAAACGTAAAGACTCATCATAAAATTGGTTGGGGTTTAAAAAGGTTTACACTTTTCAAGTGTTTTTTTTTTTTTTTTTAACTCGGTTACATTATTTGATGTTATCATTAGCGTCTGGATACATACAATGTGTAAACCTCTTTAAATGATAATTAATCGTCTTATTAAGCACAATTTAATTAGCGCTTAGTGACGATGGGGAAATTTGATATTTTGCTATAGCCACCTTTGTCGTTCCATTTCTGCTAGCCTCTCCACTTCGTCCATTTTTCTGTCTCTATCTCGTTCCCTGTAGGAGCGTTTTTTGTGACTGACAATATGAACATCGTCGGATACATCTGAACCCGTACTTGACGACTGTGAATGTGACCTTTTCCTAAAAAAAGATCCAATATTAAAAGATGGAACATCAAAATTTTAAGTTTCTAATTTCAAATTGTGTTACCTAATGTCAACTAATGATTTAGATATTTTTAAAAGTTACCTCTAATTTAAGGATTTAAAAAATGTAAATATAAAATTTTCTGATTTTGTGGCTAACCTTCAAAATAGCACGTTAAGATAAAACTTGTTATACAAGAAATTACAAATCATAATGAAAATATTATCAAAAGGTTTCTACAAAGAAAATTCAATAAAAAGGTAATTAATTGTCAACTGAACTATGGGTTGATTATATTAGTGACAAAAATGGCGTGGCATAAAATTTAATTATGATTTTCGTTTCGTTTGATAACCACTCAGGCGAGTAGGATGTACGTCAGTCTGTTCTTATGACTGAATTTTAATTGTTCTCACCTTGATTTCAAGCTTCGCTCTTTTAATTTGTCAGAATATTTACTACTGGAACGTTTCTCGCGCGACTTTGAGCGCTTATGCGAGTGTTTGCTTTTGTGCCGCCGTCTGCTCGGCGATTTTGTCCGTGATCTCGATCTACCCATTTTGTTATGGCAGAACGTTTTGCTTGGAGAATCCAAGGTTCTGGATTTTCGGTTACTTTGTATTTAAATAAAAAACCACGACGAGGTGAGGAGATGCGTAAAACACTGTACACCCTGCTCAGTTAGTCTGTGGTCTGATCCGACGGAAACACAACGTATAACAGATGAGAAAGTCTTCAGTCGAACAATCATGTGATCACAACAAAACAATTCCCTAGGCGGCGCTGTTCAACATTTTTTTTAAACGTCAAAATGATTTTTTCAAATCAATGTTTTTGTTTCAAAAAAATTATTTTTTATATTTTTAATAATAGGAAATGAAAAAATAATTTTATGAATTGTTTTTTTTTTCTGTTTCAGGTATTTTTAAGAAGGAATAATGAAAACGACATCTGTTGGCGACTTGTCAAATTTGAAGAAGCGGGAAAATCAAAGGTACAAAAACTTTTTTTTTGAGGATATGAATAAAATTGGTTATGAAGAGCTTATATTTTTATGAAAAACTATATATTTCAATAATTATCTCATATTGATACCTTATTTGTAAATTTCGTATTATTTATGACTGAAATTTTAATCGTCATGCACGATACATATATGATGATGTATAACTTACGTTATACGCTAATGCAGACAATTTTTTTATAAAGAAAATATAATTCCACCCTCTCTAAATAAATCAAAGTCCAACAGAACTGTTTTTAAGATACGTATAAAATAATTGACAATCACACCTGGCAATCATTCTTGACTCATATTCAATATAATAATATAATAAACGTAACAGACGATTTATATTAAAGAAATTTTGTCGAATTTCCGATTGCAGTCAACATATTGAGATAAATACTTTAATTTGAAATTTTAGTTTGCTCTAATAAAATTTTTTATAACACAAATTAGAATCACAAAAATTTCGACAACTAATGTTTCTATCTCGATTGGTTTCGGTTTCGTTCATGACATTCAGCCCTAATTACGCAATATTTTTAAGTGAAACGTTAGTTTCGATTTTATGGAGATTTACAGTTTAGAATGGAGCTTGAAAATGCTTGAGGGAAGAGTTGAATTTCACAAAAAGATAATCAACTTGTAGTCTAAACAAACGTTAAGCATTTGCAGAAAGGCAGCTGAGCGATTAATATAAAAAATTTCTTCAACGGACTATGTTTGTTCCCGGCTAGCACATCTGAACGTCATTGGATTGAGATGTGCTTAAGTTATGCAGCTGCTGGGTCAGTGCTAGTGTTCCGCTTTCGGTCACATTTAAAATCCAAAACAAAATATCTGAAACAAAGCAAATTTTTATTTCATTAATATCTTTTTATACTTTTCCGTTGAAAAAAAAATAAAAAGAGTGAAAACTATATTTGACAGGGTACATAAATAGTTGATCGCGTTTCTGTAATGTTTTTAGATTGTTTAAAAATTTAAACATCATTTCTGATTTTTATTTTTGAATTGCAAATACGTAACCATATCAATATGATATTTTTCTTGTTAATTATAAAAAATAATTTGTTCAATTTGAAGAATAAATGTATCTATTTTTACTTGTAAGCTACTGAATTTTAATATGAAGTTTTTCAATTAATCAAAATTACTAACAGGTATTTTTACATCAACTGTTTCTTTACTTAGATAAACAAAATTTTCTATTCATTATCTAACCGAAATTTGAGACTAGGCGGAAGAATCATTTTGATCCAAAATGGAAATTAAATGAATAATAATTTGATAATCAATTTGAATAGAAAACAACAATTGAAAAAAGACGAAGTTACAAAACAACATATAGACAGCACAAATAGTGATAACAAGGTTATCTCGATGATTATAATGTTTTGATGGTGTACCTGACTGTACTTTAAAAACAAATTTGTTCTTTTTAATAGATAATTAACATCAGTATCAAAAATTAAATTAATAAATTTCATCATCACTTTTATATATCTCTTATTTTCGGATCAGAATGACCTATCCATCTTTTTTATCACTTATCATTTTTCTCTTCTTCAAGTGTTAAGTAATTCTTGATATACAATAACAACCTCCAAAGTAGGAACCAGATGGGGTCATCATCCTCCACCTGTTAGTATAAGCTCCGACTTCCGGTGGACTCGTGAGTATCGCCTGGATTTCAATCACATCTTTGGGTTCAAGCGGAGGCACAGGGATCTGATGGCAGTCTGTCAAAGGGTAGCCGAGTTTCGTGTCCTGTTGGAGCACGACCCCCCGCGGCCACCTCTCCGTTCCCGAATTCATCACTCGCCAGGATTTGCGGAATTTTGTATTCGGCGTAATATCCTCGCCGTCGCCTATTGTGCTGTCACAAACCAACGTCATCGACGGCAGCTTCGACGAATTCTCATAATCTAAGTAACTACCAATCGCCTCCTGAAGATTCCTGCAAAAATAATCACTCAGTCATTTGACGTGAATAAAAAACAAAAACAATCCAGAACGAATAATCAGGTCGTATCGGTTTTTTTTGTTGAGCTTGCAAAAATAAGTCTTTCCACTTGATGACGCAGCGGAATTGACAGACGTGTTTTTTTTTTTATGAAACTCAACAAAGTTGACAGAGCCTGAGAGAAAAAAAAGGTAAACAAATGACTGTCTCCTTGTTATTTGTTTTCGTTAAAATAAGTGTACTGAACAGCAGTCGAACAAGACCAATTCGGCGATTCGCGGCCGTTGTTTTTGTTTTGATGGACGGACTGCGTACGCGTAGGCGTCAAATCTCATTGGGTGAGGTTATGTTTTCAAAACAAGCAGCAGACACTCACCAGTTGTTCATGTCTAGGTAAAACGAAGCCGTGTACTCGTCCAGGTCTCGACCCGTTAAAAGTTTCTGCAGCATCTTGATCAGCTCGTGCTTGTCGGTTGTGCCCAGCCGACAGAACTGGTAGAGTAAACTCTGGTCCACTTCGTTGGCATCCATGTTTACCGCACGTTCCAGGCTCTTCTCGCGATTTTGTTGACAGTGTTTCGCGCGACCGGGGGAAAAGTAGGTTTCTTACCCGCAGGACTAACTACAATTTGGAAATTTCATTTGTCACTGTCGGTCCAGTTGTCTTTGTCTTTGATTCCTCGTTTCTCTGTCTACGTCGAAGTGACGTTTTGTTACGAGTCGCGTAATGTGTTTTCAACACGCTCACAGAGTGCGCACTGTCGCGCGCTAGTGTGTTGTGTGTGCGTATGTTTGTATACACGTACACTTGTCCAAGTGATTCCTCCTCGCCTCGGATACACGCGATTAGCTATAATGTTTTGACATGAAGATCATCTGCTGACAAAGTAATTGTTTGATAATCTTGTTTGGCTTGAATATCGTAACGGAATTATGCCAGAATGAGAATTTTTTCCCCCTAAGAAAATTGAATTTCCCTACAACTTTGACGATGAAAACATTGTTTTTTGTTGGTATAAATAAATAGGCAATTTAAAAGTAAATAAATGAGTATATAAATTGCGTTGAAACAAAAATTGTTGGAACTGAGTAAAAAAGTAACCTAAAATGTGTTTTGGGAGAGTGTAAGTTTTGAAAGATCGTTCGGATGTTTTGGACACAATTTATTAGAACAAACGATGATTATAACTGATTAGGCAAATCATCTATGCTCAGATAGGTAGTTAATTCTGACCAAGTCTGATTGGATTTACCTAATTTGACGAGATTTGATTAAACGTAATCAGTTTCAGCTACTCCATTGAAATTAACTATCGCTGCATTTAGTCTTACAGCCAATTCAAGTTTTGACGTATTAAATTTCGCCACCTGCGAAATAATTCAGACCCCATTCAGTTCCTTTGCCAAACAGAACAAAAAGTCTATGAAAAAAAAAGCTCCAAGGATGAATTTTTCTTTCACTTTGTTTATTGCACTCAATTTCCAACAATGTGAAGAGTATCACTTTTTGTAAATTTAAAAATGTCGTTGTAGATTATTATTACAGTGAGACAGCAGTAGAAAAGTTTGTCTCGTTCAATTTACTTTTTTTCCCTCCCTTTTTCTTTCACACAACTTTTTTTTACAGGTGCTTGTAAATGTCTTTTTGAAATATCCGGATACGTTTTCAACCGAAGCGTTATATAATAAAGGGATATGACTCCCAGAAAATAGTTTGCAGTGGGCGCTAACTTTCTCAATTCAATATTTCAATTGTGCCACTTTTAGACCATTGCTTATATAGCAGTCCTTAGTCCCCGACGATCCTTGCGAAAATTTGATCAAGCCTTGCGGAATCCCCGGCAAAGAACCATCCTTGGGGATAGGTATCGAACATTCATGAGTCTTGTGGCCCAAAGACCCTGTAACTTAATTCGCTCAGATAAAGTTTTTCGCCGCAGAGCTGTGGATCTTTAATGTCATTTGCAGTTGTGGTAATTTTGATCGGGTTAAATTTTGAACTTGACCAGTCAGACTGATTGGGCACTACAATAATTCTATTAAAGATTCACAAACGGCCCCATGAGTGGCGTTACATTTATATATACAAGATATTTCACGTTCATGTAATTTTAGTATATAAAGCACATTTATGCAAATTGAAAATGGATTTTTTTATAATCTACTATATATGTGGCATAAGTAGATTAGTCTGAATGAACAGTCATTAATGTAACGTTTATGGATCATATATGTGACATAATTCATCAATGGAGCTATTTATGGGACATAAATGGTCTCATATATGGCGCATAAATAGAAGTAGATTACGTGATAAATAATAATAAATGTTCTATAAATTCTATGGAATGCAGGTTGCATTTATGACTTATATATGGTACGCATTTATGGGAACAATGAAAATTGAAAATGCCGAGAAAATTTTAGAGTTCAGTATTTAGTAGAAGTAGCAAAGTTGTGGTTTGGGTTTGTAACAGAAAACTCGAGCACATCAAAATCAGATAATTCCTCAACCCTTTTTTGTTTTGACAAATGATCAGAGCATGTCCTCTCTTGATCTGGACGTTTAACTTCGTAAAGCTTTTAATATGAAAAGATTAAATGTTCTGATAACTCATTTCGAGAATATCTATAGAGCTTTGATGAGAAAATGACGGAATTGAATTTCTGAGAATGAAAAGACTATGATTAACATTTTCTCAGAATCGGTGTAATTAAGATGAGTAACGGTATTGTAAGACGAAGAAATTAAAAAGAGGTGAACTTAATAAGCAAAAAATTCAGAATTATCCAAATAGTTTACTCTGGTATAAGATCAGGGGACTGATTTCAAAATCTCTGAAAAATGATCGAATAGTTTCTGTTTTCTTTCTTCTCGACCTTTTTAAACAACTCCAAAAGTTATAACACAATATTTTCATGATTGTCCGTCTGAAACCTCGTTACTGTAAGAATGCCATAATTAAGCTCTATTGTTCTCATGAATATTCCATGAATAAATTAACAAAAGGGGAAAAAATGTTTCCCAACGCCCAACATTATTGATTTACAATTAATCATCAATTTTCATCAATTCAATCCTGATTCGTCTCCTTTTTCAAAAAGGGGAATCGTATTTCTCGACGGACTAACTTTGTTATTACTTTCTCATCATTATTATATTCCGGCGTACAATTTTGTTTCACTTTTTAGCTTACATAAGCTGTAGAACTATGGAACTTTAAACTGACATTCTTTTTTGTCACTTAGAGCTGCACGAATTTGCATAATCTTTTCATTACAATATTTATCTTAGTTTGGAAAGCGTTACTGTCCGCGAGCTTCGAAAATTCGTCCAAAATTGTTTGACCGAGGACCGAGAAAAAAAGTGATTCCGTTTGGGTAAACAATTTTGAATCAATTGTAGCTGCTCGCACAGTTGCGTCATGAAAAAAGAAAAAAAAGTTTGTACAGGAAGGAATGAAAGATTGAAACCGTGGTGAGAAAGTGGGAAAATCGTTATTTAAAGAATCCGTTCAAGCCCCACTTAACTGAATCATCTTCATTGCAAATGAATGACAATGTTCGCAGTAGACAAAGGAGGATTGGTCGGTTATCAGTAGTTTTCATCTTTCTTGGGGGGTTGCGCATTGCGCGCGCACACTTGGACAGCGCTGTTGTCGCATCTCAGTTTCGCAGCCACCCTGCTGTGGTCCAGATCAGCGGGTGTGCAGTTCGATGCGATCCGCAGTCTTCCTGAATGCTTCTCAATCACGCATTGGTCCTCGTTAGTTCGCAATTACGTTCCCGGTGTCGGCACCAATCTCGCCACGTTTCAACGACGCATTGTCTTTACAGCAGTGCCATGCCGTTACGAACGTGAATCACGTGCTTGATATAAATTATTGTTCCACTTCAATTTCTATTTGGAAGACGATTTCAATTGGTAAGACAATTTGATTCTAAACAACTTGTGAAACAAGTAACTTCCAAACTGCTGACAAAAGACAAAACAAAAGAAACTAAACAAAGTGTTGCAGAAAAGATAAAAAAAAAAACAAACAAACAATGAAAACAAAAAACACTTGGCGAATATAATATGAATAGAAAAGAAAAAGAGGTCTGAAAAATGGAGACGGGGGGAGAAAAAAACTTGGTAGTTTTACATTTTTATCTGATAAAATGATTGTTTTCACGGCTGTAGTTGGAAACAAAAAACAGAGGAATAAATAGAATGTGAGAGGCAAGATGGGAAATTGGAGTTTCGCTTACTTGTTAAAAAGAACGGAAGACGTGCATCATCGCATCAAATGAAATGGCAAAATCAACTTTCTGGTTCGAATAATTCACATGGGCGCGATACACGAACCTGTGAAATATCACTCGGTTGTTTTGCCAAACGCGTGTACGTCGTACATAAATTTGATATACATCCTGCAGAAGCGATGCTTCATAACACGTCCAAGTGACAATCGATTTCAATGTTTGCGCAATGTTCAAATCATTTTTATTAAAAATAAATGAGTTTGTTTACCTCCCCGAAAAGATGCAAAAAAATATTCAGACTCGTTTGATTGTTCCGCTTCTAAAACTTTCTTCGGTCGTTCAAACTTTCGATTCGTCGGATCGCGCGATTCAGTTTCCAATTAAATGAGCTAACTCTGCGAGTTATTACGTTCGTAGTAAACAACCAACCAGAAGAGTTACGATCGTTAACCTTTTAAGGGTTGATAACATTTCAATGGTATTGCTTTCTTTTTTTTTTTGATCCAACTGAAAAGTTTCCTTTCAAAATTTGTTCCAACTCCTTTTCCCCGAAGAGGTAAAAATCCCCCCCCCCCCCCAAATAATGTAACATTAATGACATTGTTGTCCGATTGAAAGTAACTTTCGTATTCCGAATTTGAAATGAATTGATTAAACATTTGATTGTCCTAGTTAGAAGGTGCATTGTCATTTGGATCAGAATTTTACATTTGCGTGAGAAATTCACCGTCCGAGCTCTCACATTTTTTGGCGAGATATTTTTTGTCGGAATTCTTTGTTTTCGCGGTGTTATTGAAACGCGATCCATTATTACAACATGACTTTCTTTTTTTACCTTGATAAAAAAAGGACTAATGGTTCCATCAACGTTTTCTACTTTTTTTTTATAAAATTCATAAAATCCTCATTGTAGTTCACTGTAAATAAAATTTACCGGCGTCGTAAATAATTGCGAAAAGCCTGGGTGGCGTGGTTGGGACCTTTCGATAGCGGAGGATCTCGACCTCGTAAACCCAAATACTTAACTGTTATGGTACCATGTCGCGCATTCTGGGTGTGCCATGATATTCCACCGTACGTGCACTAACATGAGTTTACTGTTTTCACATTTGACTTTCCCCATCATCGCGTCAAACATTTCGTTTCGTTATTTTCAAACGTTCGATTATACAGATCAAGGCACAAAGTTTGAAACAAAAAAAAATAAAATAAAATAAAAGAAACAAACAATACAAAATGGAAACCAAAAAACATTTGAAAAACCTTTTGTTCCTTTTTGTATTCAGTCTTTTATGTTTATAAAAATTGTGTCCGTTAAATTGACCACTGATCATGAATTTTCGCTTGGTTTAAATATTTGAAAGCTATCATTTTGAAAATATACATTTGTGAATTTACGGTGTAATTGCGTGCGAAATGTATACCTACATTGGCTGTGTAAAATTTTGTTTACGCGGTATAAACAAAAGAAAAATGAGACTTTATGGCAAGAAATGAGTTTCGTTGGCAAAAACAAATGAACCCTTGTCACTGGAAATGATTCATTTGATTGAAAATATGAGCCGGGCTGCATTATCGAAGTCAAGGTGGGATGGAGAACAAAAAAAAAAAAAAAAGAAAAAACGGGGAAAAAGTTGCGGAAAACATGTGACCTCTAATGAAAAAGAACTGTGATCTATGTCACATTGTTCGTTCGTACATGAAAACATTCCCTTGCGCGGCAATCGATTTGCATAATGGGCGAGAATATCCTGTGTTTTTGACACAATTTTCGAAAAAAAAGTGATTTGATTTGTTAGATCCGAATGGCGCTTTATTTACAGGCAAAATATAACAAATAAAATTAAAAAAGAATGGACACTTAGAGCGTCAAAATTTACATCTTAATTCAAAGGTGAAATATTAAAATAATATATACAATGTTTGGTATAAAATATACCATGTTTTATGCAACTTTTAGTGTTGCTTAAAAATAAAATTTTCAAAGTGCTGTTGCTGGAAGATGCTCATAGTTAGTTAGAACAATAAGCCTTTTTGAATTTTTTATTACTTACTTGACTGACATGACATATCCAACTTTAGTGAAACTTTTTTAAATTTTACAGTTTAAAACATTTTAAATGGCTTTATAACATAAGTTAATTTCTTTAATCTGAGTAAAATGTGTGTTTTATTTGAGTGGAATAAAAAAGAAGTAAAGAAAGTGATTTTGATTTTAATTTAATGAGTTTATTCAGAATTATTTAAAACATGGAAGAAAACACTGTTTCAGAAATAAAGACTCTTCATTCAAATGTTTGTTGGAAAAGATTTTTTTTGTAGTAAACGAAATGACGAAAAAGTTTTTCATTGTATGAAAAACATGACATTTTTCAAATAATATTTTCAACTTTATTTTACTTCTTGGTGTGATAAATAAAATGTACAATGTAGTTATTGTTCTAACTTAAAACGTATTTTTTACAGAAACTGGAAATTTGAACGAAATCGGTTCAGTAAACTTGAACCAAAATTTTTTTTTTACTTATAAACTTAAGAATAAATCAAATTTATTCTCGTTGCAAATTTTCTTTTTCATTCAAACTTTTATAGAAATTACTTTCTTTGTTTCCTTCTGGGGTATAATTAATTTAAAATAAAATCTAACAATTCAATGCAAAAAACAAAAATATTTTGTCCCCGAGCAATATATATAGTTCTGAATATAACCGTTGATATCTTATGCAAACAAATATTTTAATAGAAATCAACAAATCGTTTTCTGTAAGGTCGATTGATATTTTTTGCTCACTCAAGGTTTGTCTGAAATTGTTCATAATCCTTCTGTTCTTCTCTCTGATAAATTGCATTTTTGTTCAATAACAGTTTCCAAACAATTCTACAACAATTCATATCAAATTCAAACGAACATTCTTATTAAAAGAAGTGAAAACTCGTAATTGACTTCAAATATAATTTTTTTTTTCAATTACGTTAACATAATTTTACTTTCCAACTGAATGATAATGAAAATTTTTAATTTTCAAATTGTTGTAGTAAATTACTTCGTGCTGTGATAAAATGATTCTCTCATAGACTAATATTGAGGTAGC